>DWON01004618.1:0-16010 GCA_018251015.1 Phocides pigmalion okeechobee | reverse complement strand
CAGAAGTTCTATTTAAGGATGGACGCGGATGCGTTCCTACTCTTGAGGACTAAGATGGTCGCCTCCAATAATGTGGAAATAATGTATTTGTAACTTCTAATATATTTACAATGTTGAAAATCTTAAAACTAATTATAGTAAAAGCCTAACCTAAACAATCTAAATCCAAATTTTGTATTACTAAATCATTACATTCTAAAACATTGTCTAACAAATATAGATAATACTGTTTTAGTAAATATTTGTAACGATGTCTCACTGGTAGATGAACATAACCTGACCGACTACAAATCTATTACATATATGTAATGTAACGTGTAGACGTGTAGACGTCGAATAAGTAGATAGAGAATTAAATTATCGACCGCGAGTCAGAAACAGTCATCAGTTTTCATTCATTCCCTTTCGGACAATGAACTTAATATTAGAAAAGCTAGCATTACAAAAGGATTTTAGTAACAAAAATATCTATTTGTAATGACAATAAAAATTCGACGTGTTACATTACATGTCTTACATTACATGTAAAGCGTCGAATTCTTATTTTCCTTTACATGTAAAGCGTCGAGTTCTTATTTTCCTTTACATGTAAAGCGTCGAATTCTTATTTTCCTTTACATGTAAAGCGTCAAATTCTTATTTTCCTTTACATGTAAAGCGTCGAGTTCTTATTTTTACATTACATGTAAAGCATCAAGTTTTTATTTTTACATTACATGTATGACGTTGAGTTATAATTTTTAAATTACATTTATGACATCGAAATATTATTTTACATTAAATTTAAGGCGTCGAGTTCTTATTTTTATATTAAATGTCTTACATTGAATATAAGACGTCGAATTCCTTTTTTTACATTACATGTAACCTTTTTTTTCAGGTAACCCAAAGATAAGAAACAACTAACTGCAGTGGGAATCAAGTATGTATAAGAAGGTTAACCAAAGAACTTGGAAGTGAAGTGAACTGGCGGAATTGTGGTACGAAGCAATATGAATATTATGTAAGTGTTTTATATAAATATAAGTGAAGAAACACTTGTTACGAAAATACTGTACAGAACTTGTAAAGTGTTACAGTTTCTTAAATAATAACTTTTACTTACAAATATCATGTACGTAATGTTTTATATAAGTAAAAGACTTCATCTGTACTTAAAAATCAAGTTAATTAACATATGCATGTTAAATTTTTGGCCCATGAACATTTAAAATCGGTGCGTTTCTGAATATAGATTTCAATTGATTTCATTATAATTTCGTAATGAAACAGTCTGTCAGTATGTTAGTAATGTCAGTTGCGTATCGTCAAAATTATAATAATAAAAAAAAAAAAAATATCTATGGTAAGCAAAAAATTAATCAGTGTGAAAATGTCATGTTATGACATGAAAAAGCTAATGTATTAATTTTTTAAATGGAACCTGATATCAAATAATACCTATTCACATTTTCAGAAGAAAAGGTTATATTGAAAAGATCAATGAATTAAATAGATTTGAGACAGAATGTTATTTGAAATTTTATACAACGTTGATATAATTTTTATCAGACTTCAACAAAGGAGAGTTCTCAATTCGATGCACTTTTTCCATTTATAAAGTAATAAAGTTTTGTGGATTTGTCCCCAAGTTATTTTTAACGCAACATGATTTTCCATATTAATATTTGTTCCAATCAGATTTACTCAAAGTAGGCAAAATTTGCTTATATCACAGTAAAAAAATAACAATAGTATCAAAGAATAAACAATAATCACGCATTATTTATTTATTTTCTTAACATAAATTCATTTACCTAATGTAACACAAAAAAAATTCAAATGATGTACTATTTTATGTCGACATTTTTCTTAATTTAAAACAACTAAAAATTGTCTTTGATTAAACGTCAGTTCTATTATAATCTGTACCTGTGTTACCAGTGTCGAATATGTTGCACAAATATTTGGAAACGCCATGCATACTAATTACGTGTTCCCAAAGTTCAGAAAGAGAAACTTTAGCAACAACCGACATGTTTTAATCCCTTTCGTACCCTTATTGTGTACACTTTATTTTGACCCTTACATATTATGTTATTATTATACGCACAATGCAAATATATGAAGTTTTTTTACAATAAAATTAATGCATGATATATAAAGACAAATAAAATAATCTAATGTTACACAAGTTAATTGAATTATTTAAAAAAATAAGTTTACAAGCATCGCAATTGACGGTTATAGACAATAAAAAAAATATATGTTTTGTTAATAAAATATTCTTATTGTTATATCCAATAGGTAAATAAATACAATATAGATTAATAGAGATGTACGGTAGCTGAAAGAGAACTTGCAGATATTATAGTCATGCCGCTTGCTTTCACGTCATACGACTCAGTCCTACCCCCAAAATGTACCAATAAATACTTAACATAATAAAAATAATTAATTGAGACAACATTTTAATCTAAAACCGTTTATAAATATATTATACTATATTTGTATTTCTATCTGTCTCTATTCTAGTTTATTTAAAAATCGAAAATAAATATCAATTTTAACGATACCGTAACCAATAACCGTCGTTATGGATTTAGTTCAATATTGTCATGGACGCTAAAATGGCGCGCGATATGTCACTTTGACACATGGCTCTTATTTCCCCCGGGAGTTTTTTTTAACTATTGGAAATTCGTTGATATAGGAGTTTTTTTTTATTTCTTTCCCTCAGGTCACGGCCTTCTGTCCCCTTTGCCAAGATATAAGCATTTTTGTTACATAAAAAATACAATGACGTTTTACTGAATGTTATAACACAATATTTAATTTACAGTGTACTTAAAAACAAAACTATAATAACAACTGTATGTAATCAGTATCGAATGAGTTAACATTACCCGAATCATATAAGCGTTCTTAATTTAGGTACTAACCCATCCAACTCTCGACCGTGCTCAACGTTGCTTAGCTTTGTCAGCGTTTAAGAAAACTTAAAACATCGCATGATAGGTATTACGATTTAGAACTATAATTCCACCAGATATGAAATACTGCCGCTCTCATAATCCAATGTGAAGTAACTCTTAGGCTTCGGTTGGAGAGTTGCTGGCTACTATTAGAAGCGAGCTGACTATCTTAGCCGTCAAGAGTCACTCACCCACATACCCCAGATTGGACTTTAGTTCAGTTAGAGATTGTAATTGGACGACCATGAGCTTCAGTGACTACTTAACATAACGTATTTTGTATCCTCATTTGCTAGTTTTCTCACATAAAAAACTAGTCGTTATAAAAACAAACTATTCGTACGTTCGTCGTTATAAAAAAAAACTAAACTAAAAAAACTATTCGTTGTTAAAAAAAATATTGGTTGTAAAAAAAACTATGTGTTAGAAAAAACACTATTAGTTTTAAAAATGCTATTCGCTATACAAACCACTATCAGTTTAAAAAAAACTATTCGTTATAAAAACAACTATTACGCGCCTTTTATAATAGCGGGTCACAAAATAGGGTTGCAGATAAACGGATAAAGATATCAAAAGAACAGGCTACTTCAGTGAAATGAAAGTTCAATTGAAATGAAAGTAAACACTGACGTCGGAACAGAATTCAATAAGAAACGTCAGCAGGCACTTTATGGGAGAGCTGAAATTGAATCATTACCTTTCATACTTCCCGTCTTGCCAGTTTTCAACAAATCTGTTTTTACTTGTAACTTTATATTTTTACTAGCATAGCTCGCGCAGAAGTTAAAACAATACAATCAATAATCCAAGCAACTGTATTTTTACTGTCTATGTATATTTGAAGCAATTATATAAAAGTATATTATCATTTTATCTAGTATTTTAACGGTTCTATACAATATTTCAACCCTTTTTTTACCCCTTTTGGTTGGAATTTCCAAAATTCCTTACTAAGTGCTCACTTACGCTACATGAATAACCTATCTACAGACTTTCAAGTTTCTAGGTCCTGTTAATTCGGCTGTGCGTCGATCTCTAGGTCCTGTTGTTTCGATTGTGCGTTGATCTCCAGGTCTTTGTGTGTGTTTTATTCTTTTACCCCCTTGGAGTTTAAATTTCTAAAATTAATACTAATAATATATCTCGCGTGTATGTCCGGCAACAACACCTCTCGCACCGAAAAACAAGAATTACTTTACGATGGACCATGAGGGCGGTAGGAGTATCTCTCTGGACAAACTATTGTTCCACCTCATTAAAGATAAACACGGCTAATATTATTAACTCATAATTAATAAATATTATTTATGAGTTAACGATTTTAGTACCAAAACCCATTAACTAGTTTTGGCAGTGAAATCGTTAAAATTTCATTATATTAATTCCAATCCTAATTTCATTTAAATGTCTATCTCCTTAAACAATCAGAGCGTTTCTAGGATTAGATTAATACTTTATTAATCCCCTTATTTGTCATAATCATCTACAATAAATCCTTTTCTGATTGAATATTATATTTCAATCCTACAATCTGAAATTGAAGTAAATGCCCAGAAGGAATAGAATTCTAGAAGGGTACTATAGGGCAAAGCTCAGATTGAATTGCCACCCTTTACAACTTTGAATCAGTTGCTAATGCGTCTCAACAGCAGCACTTAATACTCGGTATAGTTTAATAATTCATTCATGCAGATGGGTGGATTTTTCGAAAACTTGAAATATATATTTGTTTCACTTCAAATCACTTTGTAACTGAAATTAAAGGTCAGACGCCCTTCCTTATCATCGACGATTTTAAATTAGTGTTATTATCTTGTCTTAACACTACAATATTTTCTTTTCTTTCATTACTTACTTTCTAAGTTCATATCATAGCAGATTTTATACATTAACTAAGAAACGAAGTTTAGACCACGAGCCATTCAACTAGTTTGAAATATCGATATTTTTTTTTCAATTCAAATATTTTATTTTATTGTCAGGTATTTACATACACTTAATGAACGTCAAGGGTAAAGTGTAAAAACAATACATCGGCTTTGAGCGCCCTGTTGGTTAAAGTAGACCGGGAGAAAAAAGCCTGAGGAAAAAAACTCTCTGCACTCTTTTTAAATCAGTCCACTCTTTTTTAGTTTTCTGATTGAAATTTAGACAACAGTGTGACCATATCGCTTTTTCGCATTCGCGAAGGGATTATACTATCAGGAAATCCGTGGATCCGAAAGTTACAATGTTTTTTTGCATTAAATATTCCAATCGTTAAGGGTACTCTTGTTCTTGGTACCTAGATTCGTGTTACTGTCTGTACTATTTCTTTTTATGTGCAAATAAATTGCAAAGGCATTTAAGTAAATTTATTTCACACAAGTGACTGAACTCTTATTCAGAAATACTGCTTCTATAAAGATTGCATTCGGCCTGTACCGAATTGCTTGTTTTACTTGTACACTAAGTTTTTTAAGAATAATAGATTTTAAATTGAAACGTCGCTTACTTATTGAACGTATGACCATCGTCAGAAGAGTTAATTAAATTCTACAAACAGTAATTGCTCTCACTGAAAGTGTCTGACGTTACCAGAATTTTTACTTCCATGGCGCTTTTTATGCTTTTTACAAACATACAAATTAATAATAAAACTATCAAACTTTATCCTTTTCGTTTCGAGTAAGCGTAAGTATATTTTATGTTTTGACGTCAATACGTCTTTAACTTTACTTCTATTTAAGCGGCAATTCAAAAAGAGACTTAAAAAAATCATAATAATTACAACAAAATAAGGGTTAACATTTAATTTTGTATCTTCTGTATCCAAAATTCAATTAATCCAATGGGTACTTAAAGAAACAAAGAGTTTGTTACGTTGAGTGTGGACTTGACGCGTTACGCGGACGGGGTGCGGAGAGCGGAGGGGAGAGCGTAAAAATTTGAGGTCATTTCGCTACATAGGTTTTAATGGTTACATACAATATTTCAGTGAATTGTCGGTGGATCTTCAGTCGAGAGAATTGAGCACCATTTTAGTGCCGCCTCCCGCAATGCTGATTCAATCTAATATCTATGTGCGCAGGCAAAGTGTTATACAAAACTGTGTCCACTTCACAGCAACATCTTTTTTTAATGTTTAACTACATACAGTAATTATCTTTGAATTTAATAATTTTCTGATACTTTTAAATCAAAATGCATAACATTTGACTCGTAACAAGACACATTGTAATATTGTGACATTTGTTACGTGTAATAATAATTACGATGATCATACAATTCTCGAGTTAGCCGTAATTAGTAACTTACGGAAAAGGTATTCAGGTTTCAATCTGTATCTATTCCTTGATTTCTGTGTTCTACGTCACCCACACGCATCCGGCAGAAATATCAACCATATTTTAACTTTGTTTGTTAGTATTAACGTTGCAACATAAATAATAAACAAACCTAAAATAACACTAAATCCTTTGAGAGCGTAATTTAAATTTTGTTTGGACAAACAGAAACTTATAGTAGTTCCATTAGACTAAATGTACTTTTGCTTGCACACACAAAAATGCGGATGATTAAAACTCTTTGTTTTTATGATTTTTTTACAATTCTCTTCTTCTTTTTACGATTCAAAGCTGGGAAAAGTCTCCTTCAAAGGAGAACGTTTAGTTCACGGTCCAACATGTTCAGCATACTATCCTACCATTGGGTAAAGTCTCCCTCATAAGAAAAGGATTGGACTATGGTCCAACAGGTTGACCATACTGTCCCACAGCTGGGCAAAGTCTCCTATAACGGAGAAGGATTAGGCTACGTTCCAACAGGTTGACCATACTGTCCCACAGCTGAGCAAAGTTTCTCTCAAAAAAGAGAACTAGGCCATCCAGTATGTTGACAGTGTGTATTTACATATTGTGAATACCGAACTTTATCTCAACGAAAAGGTAAACTTTATTACATATTTTAATGCATATAAATGTATATAAAACTGAAGTGTCCAGGATTTCAATGTAACTGCCATTCTCTCACCTGATACTTACCGATTTGTACGAAATTTAAGCTCATTATCAACCTATTACTTTTCCATTTTTAGGCACGGGCTCTCAGAATAAGAGATATAACTCCATAATCCAACACGTCCGCCAAGTAAAGGTAGTAAGAATCCACCTACCTTTGTATACCTTAGAACCCTCAGACATGACTCCACACCATATTTCCCTTCACCGTTAAAACAAATTGTAATTATTACTTTTCATTTATGCCAATTTACGGTATATAAATAAAAAACAGCAAACTTCACATTTCATAGGTGCTTTCATTGTTATTCATTCCTACTCTCATTGTTACTATTACCAACTAAAATTGTAGTCGAGCTCACAATAAAAATACTACGAAATTTCTAGAACACCAATTTAAAAATGTATGAAGTCTTGTGTAGAATTTTTGAAAGTACGCTTAACTTTAGAGTTCATTGTCAAAAGTTTTTGAAACGAACGCAAATATATAGTATCGTACTTCATTATTATATCTACTTACTAATTTATTCATACGACTTTCGTTAAGTTTTAAGATATACTAGTGGTTGCCCAAAAGGCGAAATTCGACTAGTATTTTAACAAAAACTGCGGGGCTCATATATTAGATAGGTTCGGCATTGCGGGAGGCGGCACTAAGCTGGAGCTTATTTCTCTAGACTAAAGATGCGCTAACAATTAATTGAAATACTGTATTTTGTAGCATCTGTGTATTATCTACGAATAAACAGACGTCATGTCCGTCTTGTAGCGCCGAAGTAAACAGCACTTGTGTTCGCCCGTAATCCATACAGATTTGTACGTTACAACACAGGTATGTACAAGACGCAAGCGCATTTTGTTTCACAGTAGTGCACGCCGAAGGGAAAGTGTTAAAAGTACATAGTTTATAATAATTCTATGTTTTACTATTTAACGGGTATTCACGATTACGGGTACTCACTATTAACGCTTTTTAATTGTCGATATTTCGAACCAGTTGCATGTAATTATAATAAAAAGTATATAACATAAATAATCACACGTCATAATAAACTACTTGACTTCCAAAGTAATTGCACATTAAACTTGCAAAAAACTTAAAATTAAATCTAATAAAAAAAAACTTTTTTTTAGACGAATTGAAAACTCTCCCTCTTCTTTGAAAATAGATTAAAAACTGTCACAATTAACCTTTTTAAAAAAAAAATTTCTAAATTACAATTATTTAAAGCTCGAACTGTGTCTTTTTTCAAATCTAATATTATCCAATGTTCAAACTCTTTAAATTGTATTTTGACAATTTTTTTGAAATTAGATATCATAACAGACGTCAATTTTTTACCCAAACAGGACAAATATGAAAAACAATCATTCCGATAAAATTATCAGAACCTCCATTTCAAAAGATTAGAAAACGTTCAACGTAAGAGGACATTGGTCGCATTGGTACAAGTAATGGAATGTTGGCCGAGACATTGGCGCATAATCAATCACCAATATTTTACGGGCAAAAAAGAGAAAAAAATATATCATTTAATAAATCGATTATTTAACTATTTATTTATGACGGGATTTAACTGATGTTATAATATTATTATAAGATACAGATGAAACAAACATTTTTATCGTAATCATAGAGTTTGTAAAATTTATGAAACAAAATATCGGTATATCAAAAACAAGGTAATATAATTTTGATATTTGAACACTATCTAAATCATCACTAAATGAAATTTCAAATCATTTATAAATGATCCTTCTATAACTTAGCTGAGTTTTGACTGAATCTTGTAATACTAAATCCATATCAAAATGAAACTAATAAGAAAACTGTGTTACTACATTTAATAGAGGAATTTTATTTACTTATATTTGGCATGAATTGTAATTTGGTTTTTAAAAATGGCTGTATATCTGACTACAGATGATACTAAGCTTTTGTTAGAGTATCATTTAACATTTTAAAAGGTATACTAATATGCAATTTTATAAGGAAACACAACTGAAACGCAATAACTTCTCTGTTTACATTTGCTCCTGGTCGCCTTTCAGTTGCAGAAACTACGATCATTGTAGTATTTTTTAACAAAACAAAACGGTACATAAACATAAACTTTGTAAAAAAGCCCATAGATGTATATTTCAGACAAATAAATACAAACCGGTTGTTGTCTTTAAGTGGAACGTGACACTTCATAAGCATCGTTGTTGATCTATATTCAAAACATAGACAATATATAAGTCGTTATGATGTCAAATGGAAAGCGAAAGGTTTTTATTTTGTGCTATATGTATTAGTAATCCAAAGGGCCACAGATAAAATGTAAGGCGGAAAAATAAAAAAGAAGGAGAGTACACTCATCTAATTATGTAACGCACATAATTCGGTGATATTTAACCTAAGGCTTAATATTTTTGGGGTCACAAAAATACTACCCATTTATCCTGATAATTTTTGTTTTTTTTTTTTATATTCTATCTGCCCTTTGTTACAATTATTTATGATTACATATCAGAGTGTACAGTAGAGCAATTGTTTAAAACATAATCATTTGTAATTTTCTTCGACCAATAATAGTTTTAGGCATTTTTAATAATTTGTACAGACGCGAATGATGTTTAAGATTTATTGAACGGTGTACATGATTTAGTAACGTACCTATGTAAAATAGGTACATTATATAGTTTTAAGCATTATATTTCCAAATAACTAATAGTTCAATTTATGTTCTACCATAATATATTAGTAGTTATGTAACATAATACCAGAATTAATTAAACTTCACCTACATTTCATAATACTTCTTGATTATGGCAATAGCTTGTTCGTCGCAAATGAATTATTTGAGTTTTATTTACATTTTTGAAAATGAAAATCATTATCCTTACTTTTTGAATTAAAAATATTGTTACTAGTAGGAAATCGATGGCTTTTGCGATGTCATTATTTTTTAAATACACATAAATTGTTTGTCTTTAATGTTTAATTAAATATTTCTGCTCCCGTATAATAAACACTAATATTACCTAATTATTTTGCAATAATATTTTCATATATTTTATATTTCGATTAGAGTTTAGTACTTTATTATTTATTAAACAAAAATATTTTGTATCTGTGCAACATATGCATTTTAAATTGACGTTTAAAAATTTAATCTATCGCAAAAGTCATTAGACTTTTTCGTTAGTCATTAGACTTCATTAGACAGTTTTTAGTTTCCCATTCCTAATATAATATCTCTCATCACAATGTGTTCATTTATACCAAATATTTGCAATATTTTTTGCAATTTTTACCATTATTTGTGACACCAACGCAGGTAGAAATCATCTCTGTATATATTTGTAGAACAATAAATTAATTATCCACAAAATGAATTTGTATTTATTAGATAATATTTTAATGTTACTAATAACTGTAGTATTGAATTATTGATAAGTATTGAATTTTAGATATATTGTCTGTAGTAAATGCAATAAATTATAGTGCTTTGGGTAATTACGAAAATGGGTGTTTAGACAATTTGAGTTATAAATACACGTACATTATTACACGTGCATTAGTCAATAAATTGACTAACTATAGAACCTCGCACTTCCGGTATAGGCTTGAATTTAAATTTTTCACAGTACTTACTCATGTCAAAAAAGTATTCATTCAAAGTAAGGATCTATTGTGAATTTTATTACAAGGTGGATCAAGATATTCGTAATTTTCGTATTATCCCCATTTTCATAATCACTCCAATGCATTATATAGGTATATTATTTTATAAGTTTTAACAAAACGTTCCTTACTTAAACGAAAGATATTAAACCAAGCAATATGATGTATCTTAACCAGTTAGGGGATATCCATTAATTACGTGGTTCGAATTTGATTTAGCCAATATTTTTAAAGTATTAACGCCCGAATGAAAACCATTGTAATTTTTATAACCGGTTTACAATATGTACATAATTACAAAAATGTCAACACACTACGAAAAAGTAACCCAAATGTATTATAAGGAGTTTTTTTTTGTGGTTGTTCTAAGTTTTAGATCCCTAAACTTGGTGGACTAAATTATAAACCCTTAAACTTGGTGTAAACTATCCTCAAATTATTTAACATCTTATACTTCTGATTGCAATTCATTTTGTTGACAGATTAATAGTTACTAGTATGAAATAACAATACGATAATTCTGTTCTTATCTTAAAGTAAGTATCCTTAAAAAGTACACTACTTTACAGGAGTACCGTAAATAAAACCTTATTTTGAAGTATACTATCTATTTTATACTATGTAATAAATATGTGTACGGTGTAATAATTAGTAAATAATACACTGCATTACAGAAGCCCGGGACGGCGGGCATTAATAAGTTAAGTAATAATAGTTTCTCCACTAAAATATAGCTACTGATTATTTAACTTCCCCCTCATGACGTCATATTATTAATGGACGTCCCTTTAACATCAAATCACGTTAGAAGAATAATACTAATAAATGTACTTAATACATATCAGCCGAAATAAATATTGTAAACATTTATTAGTTTTAAGTATTAAAATAACTTAATTTATACTATTTTATTTTATGAATCAATTTAATTTCGAAAAGAATAGCCAAGTACAATGTTCTGGCTACAAGAATTATGAAATTCAATTGTTCTTATATCAAGAAATCTTAAAAGAAAATTACGTAAAACACGTAAACACAAAATCGTTTGATTTATGTTTTTACTATAAACAAAGAAATCATAATTACGTAAACTGACGTAAATAACGTAAAAATTTTTTTTTAATTAAAAAGATAAAAAATAATGTACAAAATCCGTTTCATACATATGCAAGTATGACTAAGCTTCAATTGGGAAACCTTTAGATTAGCATATTGCTTCATGTCAGGAAGCAATTGTTTTGGCTGCAAATACAACTCACTTCAATGGCATTGTACATGTAATAATATATTTTGAATATATTTTAATATATCGTCTTTGTCAAACCACAAACGATTCTACACTTTTTTTGAGACTAAAATTTCCATTATTCAGAATAATTCACTATCCAAAGTTTTACATAAAAGAAATTATGTGTTTTTGAGTAGTAGGTACACGATAAACTATGACTACTTTATAAAACATGCATGCAATGTACCTAATATTCCATTTTATAGCAAAACACTTTTCAATTTATACATTTTTCCCTTATTACCTTATATTTTATAGCAAAACACTTTTCAATCTATACATTTACTATATAACGGGTACTCACGATTAACGCTTTTTAATTGCCGTGAGTACCCGTTATTTAGTAAAATGTTTAAATTCCGCGATGACATTACTTCAAATCGTACTTTTCAATTTATCATATAAAACCGTTGTAAGTAACAGATATTGGTTTGACAACGACGATATTCCAAAATTCATTTCATTGGTAGTCGAATGTAAAATAAACTTCGGATAAAAAGTTTAGTAAATAATAATATCTAAGGGACGTATCTCACAGCGATTTTGGGGCGTAAACTCTATCTTAACACCGCTGCGTAATTTTTTACCGGCGAAATAAAAATTGGATAGAACATTTTATTAATAAAATTTAAAGGACATATTACACTAGTGATTTTTGATTGCAATATTTTAACCAGCTACTTTTTTATCCAAAGTGAACTTATCGTGGTCGTCTAATTTATTCCGAGTCTTTGACACCTCCAGCTCAAAGATGTCGATATATTTTTTTTACCCTTACAATCCGTTAGGAATCGACTGCCTCTGATGATAAAATTTCGGAACAACTCATAAACGGTAATCTAATCCCAATAAACAAAGCTTATAGTGTCCAGATGACTGATAAACATACACATATAATTTACACACGTACATAAATTTATAATTTTACAACCAGAGACAGTAGTAATACTGTGTTCATTCCAAAAATAGTTGCATTAAGTGGGATTCGAACCCACAACCAGCTGTTAGCAGTCAGGTTCACTAATCACTAACCACGTTATCAATTGTCTAAGTTTAGCTGCCGAGACAACTGATAATGTCGTACTTATAACCACAACATGGAACAACAGATTCGACGATATAATTCCGACTTTTTGCGATCAATGTCATAACGATATCGTTACGTTTACGCTCAAAAATCGCCAACGTTTTAGACGTCAACATGTAAATAATGAGTGTGAAAAAGCTGTTTTATACCGAATGAGGTGATAAGAGCGGTTGAGAGCCACTTGCTTTCAATATCTATTATAGGATCGCTAAACAGACCAACTGAATCAAGATTAACTTGGAATACATTTAGCGTGCAGTCTATTAATAGACCTAAAGTTGCATGACGCGTAACCTCCTTACCTAACTTACCTGATATCTATAGATATACGTGACACGCAGTTTATGGATCATAATCGTTTCATAATGTGACACGCCGTCTATGGAAAGACATATTGGTACGTGATATGTGGTCTATGGATAGACCTATCGCTACGTGACGCGCAATCTATTGATAGACCTATCCCTACGTGACACGAAGTATATGGATAAGTCGGATGCTACTTGATGCACGGTTTATTGGTAGATTAACGCTACGTGGCACTCGTTCCTTTAATAGACCTTTCTCGTGTAGACGTGATACACAATCTATGGGTAGACCTATCACTACGCGATACGAAGTCTATTGATACTCCTATCTTTATGATACCAAGTCTAAGGATAAACCGGACGCTACGTGACGCACAGTATATGGTTAGACTAATGCTATGTGGCACGCAATCTATGGATAGACCTATTGCTACGTGACACAGTCTATGGATAGACCCAATGCAATGTGACACGTACTCTAATGAGAGATCTAACGTATGACGTGGACAGGCTGCGGTTAGATCTAACGTTGCGTTACCACAGAGTTAGTTATATCTAACCAAGATCTTTATACGTGGTCAGTCTAACGATCGTAAATGAACTGCACTCATGATTCTAAAGATGTTCTCAAAATTCAATGCAACAGTGACAAAGGCAAATCTTTAAATATTATAAAACAAAGTCCCTTATTGCGTCTGTCTGTCTGTTCGCGATAAACTCAAAATTTTCTCAGTTATCAACAACAGATAGAGTGATTCCTGAGGAAGATTTTAGTATAAATAAGTTTTTTTTTGTAAACTGGGCGAGAAAAAAATAAATACTTAAATTCAATATAGTAATTCAGTCGTCATTCGAAATAGATGTTTATAATTGTTAGTTTTTGTAACTAGGTAATGATTGAATGCATGTAAGAAAGAAAAATAAAGTAAAAAAATATAAACTCTATTACCCAAGCGAAGCTGGGCCGGGTCGCTAGTAATTCTTTAATAATTGTTTACGCGGAACTTTGTAGTTTTGTGACAAGTTAAAATTTGAAAAAATATAGTAGCACCTAGTTTTTATGAAGTCATTTAGACTTTGTATTTTATAAACGAATTTGTTAGTTCAATTCTAGTAGTAACTGCGTCATAACTAACGGACTTTTGAATAAAACTGAAAAATATTGCATAAATCCTATTTCTATGGTACTAAATTCATACAGCCTTCCAGCTTCGAGCGGGCGCTAGATAATCAATCACCGTAGTCAATACACATCGATCCTGCATGCGACAGAATCGCAATTTTGAAATTTTTGTTTGGTGGTTTTCAATTTTCAAATTCTTCTTTTTTTCACGTTATACCTAACATGCGATAGAGGCACATAAAGCTGAAACACAGCTAGCAAACGCAACTTTTAAATTGTCATACCTTTTTTGTTATTGAACATGATATAATAAGATAAGTTTAATGCAACACATTTGATAAAACCGCACCTAAATCGGTTTAAGTGTTTTTGAGATTACCGCGTACAAAAACACAGACAAATTAACAAACAAACTATTATTTTGGCATCTATTGCTGTTATAAAATAATGAGACAAATGTTTTTTATCAAATAATTCTAATTTATCCCATATCTGTCATTTATATTCTACATGGAAGACATATGTAAAAAATATATATACAGACAGCGATCCTTAACGATTTTATTATACATATAGATAATCTTATTTGGCCTTGACACTGTTGCTTTTACAACTACAACAATTCTACTACTAATGTACTTAAAGTACTAATGCGGCCACGGCAATAAATCTCCTAAATTTTAAATGCACTTTCATTCTTAACACTTTAACTGCAGAACACAACTGTCGTGTTACTTAGCGTAACGCGGATCGATTTGCACGCTGTTGTGTTCATACACTACGGCTTACGGGCGAACACATGTACGTAGGCGTTACAAGACTGCGACCGGATACAACTGTGTTTTCGTAGACGCTACACGGATGCTGAAAAACAACATTTGTGTAAATCGTCGGCGATATCCAATCTAGATATAATATCTCCAGTTTAGTGTCGCCGCTCGCGATGCTGACTTGATGCATCTAAGTGGCGTAGTTACAGTGTTAAGTCTTTCGATTGCTTTAGCACATTTTATATAATTAAAATCTATTGAACTTTTCTTATCATGTTTCTATGACGGCAAATTTGTATTCATCAGTTTCTCAGAGTGATGTATTACTTTGCCTGTGTTATGTAACTTATGTACAATAATACAATAAATATATTTGTGATACATTTTGTATTTTTATTTGCAACATCCAACCTCTTTAAAACCATCTAGGTCTTACAATGTTATACACGTAGTTTAAAGATTAATACATCGGCCATTTGCGACGAGCTACATTTCGAGTTATTCTGTTTTCTGTATACTTTTTTTAAACTTAGTTATTTTGTGTAGTTTGTTTGAAGACTTACAATACTTTTACATGAATTGATGCGATATAATATAGCCTCTTTTATAAATATATAAATAGAGTAGCAAACGAGTAGGCAAACCACCTGATATAAGGTAGTTGCAGCCCATAGACATCCACACACAACCACAAACACGACTGAAATCCTATCTGAGCTCGAACGTAGACAAGTTGCTACTCCTGAGGACTAAGATGGTGGTCTCGCTTCAAAGTGTAGCCGGCAACCGCACCTCTCCAACCGAAACAC
>DWON01004617.1:0-16013 GCA_018251015.1 Phocides pigmalion okeechobee | reverse complement strand
CCCCGAACAAAACACAATACATGAAGAACATGTCGCTTTACGGCGGGTGATGAGGGTGGCGGTGCTGCCGCTCCGGGCGAGCTCTAACGGCTGTACCACCTTTCATGTATGTTACATAGGATAATGTATAAATTACGTGACGATATTATTTTAAAACATATTGCCCTCATGTATTATTAGTTTGTTTGCATCAGACTGGAAAAGTTCCAGTCTGATACAAATAAACATTTACAGAGTATCTCACAGTCAAATAATAAATTCTCCAACAATAATTAGATACCTACATACAGACAATAACAAGAGCGACATAAAAGATCGCTCGTATCTCATAAAGAAAATTGCAATATGAACGCGAGTCGCGGGCTTTGCACGATGACTCGTGCGGGGCGGGCGGGGAGTGCAGCGTCGCTATGGCAACCGCCCCCGCCTAATCAATTGCAGAAATATGTACGAGCTATCACCGTCCTAACTTAACCCGCCCCTCCGCCCGTCGCATATGCACTTTGGGAGACATTAAGGTAGTAGAATTCAGGAAGAGAGACCAAATTACGGTGGCGGCCCTGCTGGGCGACATCACACACACTCGGGCGCGAAGAAAAGATGTATAGACGCAACTATCGACGCGGTGATACAATTTAGAGCCGTTACCGAGAGGGACTTGTCACGATTTTTATAATTAATGTATTGTATACTAGAACGTATTTTGAAAACGATGAAAACGCAACGTAACACGTTCGGAAGAGTATTTTGTGATTTCTGTAGTCTTAGAATAGTAAAACTAGAATAGTAAAATAGATTTTTCAATTGTCTTATTAAATACGACTTAGTGTTGTTATAAAAGCGATGGTCTATTTTGCTTCAAAGAATTTGATAAAAGACATTTTCATATAATGTGTTCAAACTTCCATTTTATAACAACAAACCTCTGTATACCATTTGCAATTATGGACACATTAAATAAATAAGATCTCGTATTCTACTTTCAGTATTAATTTCAATACCTAAGTTCAAATACCTAAGTGGTTTTCTTATATGATCAGTTGATATAAGCATATGTAGATACGATCGAAAGTCTTTCTAATACATATTTTTGCAGCTAATGCTAGTTTCATTATCTATTATCTCAATATATACATATATTTCTTGTGTGCGTGTGTACGTCATTGAACTCCTCCTAATCGACTGGACCGATTTTGACGATTTTTATTGTGTTCTAGGGGATTTGAGAATAGTTTAGTTGGTTGGTTATTTATTGGTTATTCACAATTCGGTCCACTGGAAAATGTTTTTTATAAAAGAGGGAGATGATTGACAATCCCAAAGATCAATGCAGCCGAATAATCTAAAATATGTATTAAATATATGTATTACCTATATCACATACATTATGTAATATCGATTTCTCCGCGAGCGAAGTCGTGAGCTTGTGTAATAACAATTTAATGTTGCTTGTCTTCATATCAAAAAAGCTAATTATGATTTAACCGTGTGCTTTGTAGCTCTACATTCTATAGAACCAATTGAATGACGGTAATAATTAAGAAACGGTAATTTGCCCAGCTCACCAAACTGCGCATCTTCTAATTTAGATTAATATCTACTATACATATTTTAAGGAACCAATATAATATAATTATAGAAGGGAAATAAAGGGAGTATGAATTTACTTACATAAGATTAATTATAATATTGTGTTCTTGTTGAGGCCGTGTATCATTCGGAACTTTGATTTCGCATTTCCCAAAATACATCGGCACACGATAATCTGAAAAATATTAAGTAAAAGTTTTAACAGTTATGAAGATAATTTTTTCCTACAATATGTTGCTACTCCTGAGAACTAAGATGGTCGCCTTGCTTCCGAGTGGTCGGCAACTGCACCTCTCCAACCGAAATACAACACACTGTACTATACACTGTTAACATACATATCTGATCTAAGTATATAGCGAGCATGATTAAAATTAATTTATAAACTATTTCAGTATCAAGAAAAATAGTTCTACTCAAAAATACACTTATAAATCCATTACATTTCTATTTAAAATTGTTCTGTAATAAGTATACATCCATAAAGCATTTAGAGAAAATGTATGCAGAGAGTAGAATAGGAAACGTGCACAGAAAATGTAAACAATAATTTTATTTGGATAATTTACAATTCGTATACCTATTAGGTCATAGATATTTTAGGTAATAGGCATGCAATTTAATTTATTTTCATGTGTTAATTTAAATAAAAATATTACTTAACTTTTTAATCCTCACTGATTTAATTTATTGTAGATTTTATAAGCGATCGGTGCTGAATGTACCTGTGAACAAAATATTAAAACTTTTACTTTATTTTAGAATTTTCGTAAAGATAATTAAACATTTTAAAAAAATTGATCTAAACTTATAATAAATTAAACAAAAAATTACAGCATAAATAAAGAGCATACACTTTGCTACTTAGGATGAATACATAAATACAATTTAGAGTAACGGTGCTAAATTTCAATCAGTTTGGATTTAGAACATGCTTATTACTTAGGCAGTACATCATTAAACAATATTACATGTTCAGACTACATTACATATATTTGACTCTTTGTAACTCGACATCCTAAATCCGTGCTTAATTCTAGGTTTCGCTATAGGCTTTTACGTACTTTCAAATTAAGATATACATCTATACATTGAAACCCACCCATATTATCATAACGTCCAAGACAAATGATACTAGAGTAGTATTTACATAAAAGTGTGCGTGTTCGAGACAGCGGGGCGAGTGGGGAGTGCCCGTTGCAGGCTCTAATGATATTTCTTATATTTCCCTCGCAATTAATTGATAATGCGCCGGGCACCCAATATCGCCCGCACCTGCCGCTGAAGGCTCGCATTAACATTGTTTATTGCTCAGCTATTAATCGTTTCTTTAATCTGTACGCAATGTTCCGTTGAAACTAATTACCCACGCTGAACCCGCGATACCATAGCGCCATAACCTTCCTACGAAACGCGGTCCTTTAAACATTCATATCTAGCTCCACCGATACACCCCTATGAAAAGTTCCCGCCCCTTAAAATAACTCTAAAAAGGCGCTCACTCTCCATTACTTGATTTAAAAATCATATTCAAAATCGCCGTTAGGGCCAAACGAGCGTGTCCGCTATTCTATTACGGACCCTTGCCGGAATAAATTCCATCGAAGCGCAATAATAATAAAAAAATGTCGAGAGCTTGTCGCGTGCAAAAGACGTGCGGTCACGCGGCCCTCCCCCTCCCCCGCGGGCCCGCTCGTCCGCCGAACGCACCCTCCAAGCCTCCCCCGCACACGAATATAATATGCATTATGCGAAATCCGTAACTCTTATGTTAGGTCTGGAGAATACCTTAAACAGATTCATTTCTCATTCCAGAATGGCTTCTACCGCTGTCGCTATAAGAGCGGCAATGCTCCGGCAAGCCCGGGCGGTTGCGACATTCGGGTGACGCGGCTCGGTGTGGTTTCCTTAGGGCGGGCGAGGCCTGCACTCTCAAGATAACGCCGGGTATTAATCATAGTATTATCGGCCGGTGGTGGCGTCTTTGTTATGACACCGCGTTATTGCAGTTTTTTCTCTATCTACCCTCGAGCACGCGATAAACGGCTCGAGAGTGAATTTTCCGGGACAGATGTTTTAGTAATCCGGGAGAGATATCAACGAGCACTCGCCAATAAAACATTCAATATTATTATTATGCGTCGCCTCCTGGTAGGGTTCCTTGAAATATGTATTAAGACATAAAGTCCGTAACGCTCAAATTGAGATATTTTATAATGCTACCGTTATAACTTTTCATTAGTAAATGTAATACATACCTAAATGTAATTATTAAATATTATTAATAGTTATTAACGTTCCTAATTGGAAAGTAATTAAAACCTATTAAGAACATTGTTTAGTTAGTAAAGGCTGATCGTGGGGAGAGCAGCAACGACACCATCAGTCATGGTGGTCCATCAGTAAGTCACGTCACATTTTAAGCTGTTGGCTGAATGGAGCGTTTTCTTCGGAATCTCTCTAAAGGACTGAGTGATGACTGGCTCAATTGAAGCTTACATATCTGTGCTCCCGCGCGGCGCAACAATTTGTGTATGATTAATGGCGCATGTCAAGACTAACGGGCGGAAATCTGAGCGCCTCCGGAGACCGATTCAAACTATTAAATTTGTGAGAAAGGAGCTCTATGTAACATAAATAATAACGAAAAGTCAATAAAATTTAATTCATAACATATTTGATTTAATAAAACAGTGTATAATGCATTTTTGTAACTTCACAGAATATTTGATATTATTGCTAACCACAATTGCAATGAGGCATATAAATTGACAGCCATATTTCCAATACGTCTACAAGTTACTAAGTTACACTTTTACGATAACTTTATATGTGGTTATATATCTAGCAAAAAACCTTAATCGATGAATCATACAGAACGCAATTTGTACCACCTATTTAAGTACAGCTATGAAAATCGTTTCGCACACTTAGCCTGACTTGCTACAGGAAACAATGTAGTAGTTATTACCCATCGCAGCGAAACACTCATTTCGCTACTTAGCGACAATGGTAGCGGGATCTAACTTCCCAATCCTGTCTCACGCACACGCGCAGGGCTGCTAGTTAACTTTCTCGTAAAATCGTAGTTGAGAGCGTGTGAGTGCGCAACGGGATCATTTTTCACGTTTCATGAAGCGCTCGGGCGCGGGGCAGTGGATTAAAATACATTTCGCTAGTCGCCGGTGATGGATGGCCGCGCGCCCCTCAGAGGAAAGGGTTGCCTCCCCCTCCTCCCTGCACCCTCCCCCCGCCGCCGACCGGCTCCCTCCGGAGCCGTAACGACCAGACAATGGAGGTAAAATCTTACGGATGAATGTATAATTCCAGTATAGATAGATGTGAAATTTTAGCATTTCTTTTGCGAAGACAATTACTTTGTTTTGCAATTATCTCCTTCTCGTAAATTTATCATTAGCTTTGGTAACGATAGGTGCATTTTGTTCTAACAAATATTTGCAATAACCTACTCATTATTTGAATTGGCGACAGGAAAAATTTTTGCGTGAACGAAAATCGAAACGAAATGTTTTCTGACGACCATTACTGAGACGGTAACTGGAAACCACCGAAAGAAAACATTTCAGGCAAACATAACTAAGTGAAAGTCAATATGACAAAAAACTTTCAGTTCGGTATTTGCCTTGTATGGGCTGTCTATGAAAAACCTCGCCGATTGAGATTTCGATGTTTGTCGACATGACACTGTTAGGAATGAATGTTCCACTGTATGTATATCTACACTAAATATACAAATATTTCTATATTCATAAAATCATCGAAATAATTGAATGATACATTTAAAAGTATGTTATGTGGTATTCCTACATATGTATCTTGAGTAAAATGAGAATTCCTAATGTATTTTTTGTTTTCTAATGTACTCATAATTGTGTTTAAAATTTTACCTGTTAGCAGCTTCCCTGTCTTAGACGCTCGACAAAAAATATTTTAGGTATAAATAATTCTTGAAATAAGATTTCATAAAGACCTTATATGTACATAATAACATAGACATTTAAAGGACTCCAGTGTTCCTTAAATCGTGAACTTTGGAGGGAAATTCGTCCACTTCCGGCCGATGGAACCGAGCCAATATAATAACTACTTCCCCCGCCCCGACACGTTGCATGTTCAGATATTATTTATGAGGTAGGTACTTCAGGACCATGAAAGATTCAACCTGATGTGTACAAGCTTTAGTTGGCATACAAAATAAACTAACTTTTCCAAAGAAACAACCCAAAATAAAATACCTGCAAGTAATTACCTTCTCGAAAGTAATTATGTTTATTTACTATTTATAATTACACTTAAGTATCAATTATACTCATTTAAAATTCAAGTGTCTAGTAAAATTTAGGTACAATATTAAGGAACAAACATGGAAAATCTTTAAAATGTAATAAAATTTATTCACTTCTTATCTACAGGTATCGAACATGAAAGTTCCTAACAGGTATGTAATAAGCAATGTGTTAACGATAGTTCGCAATATTAAACAAAACCCACGATCTGAATTGCACTCAGTGCCTACATTGACATACAGTGACATGTCGCGTGGCGTCACACGACCCGGCACACGCATTAGTTGATTATCAATCTAGTTTGCCCAGGGTGTTTGCGCACCACGCCAACACAAACCTGCCACGGTGAGCAGCGTTGGATCCATGGGACAAACAATGGGGTCATGACCAATCCACGACGATCTATCTATACCTAAATCCTGCTGACTCAACGTACATAATTTTATCTTTTATGATTAGGTATAATAAAAGAAGCTCTAAAATAAATTTATGTACCCATAACATTCATGTCATTTGCAACAAAATATTAGGAAAAATATTGTGAAATTTATACACGCCCTTGAAGTAGTTAAAACACCACCAAAATACTTACCTAAATCTAAATAAAACTAAAATAAAAGTTTGAATATTTCGAGCTAGTTGCATGTCATTCATGTGATTACCTAAACTTATCTCATAAGATATTCTTAGAGGTAGGCTACATAGCCCAAACACCAATATAATTTGCTTTAGACATATCCGAAAATATTAGGCAGGTACACAAGAATTCCCAAAGAATCAAGCAACGAATTTAACTGTTTGTCGTTGCGATGTGGTGTGTGCTATGCCTGCCTACCTACTATGTAATAATAATAATACAAATATGAATATCTGAACATTATAAAGATACCTCAGCTATTAAAAAAAAGATCAGAGTTACTCTTAAATCCCGCAAAAATTTTGCTCACCATACGATAAAAATGAAGTATTTAAAAGTAGGTAACAACCAGTTTTATATTACCAATTGACTAGGACTTTAACCCTAAATTACTTAATTATGCATTCAAATTAAAATGAAGTATTGTGAAATTATCAAATATACTCGTACTCACACATGAATGCATTTTTTTCAACCGGCAACATAAATCAGAATTTTAACAAAGCACCAGGTGCCCTGCTCTCACTTTCTGACGCACAAAAAGTTGAACTATACAGTTACACAAATAATTGTCGTATCACAAGACTATACTACACCACGTCGCGTGTCAACTAAAATGAGCTTTAAAAAACAGCTGCGTCTATAAAAGGGTTGCGGAAGAATTGCTTTCCCTTCTCTCAAGTCAACCCTATTTTTCCTGTGGCGCGTGCTTGTCAATTCGCAGCATCATAACCCTTAAAAAGCAAAGCGCCAATAAAAAACGTCGGTGTGTGCATGCGCGGAGTGATTTTAAACTGATTTGAATATAGGCACATTTACATACGGCGCGCAGAGGTACGCCATTGGCCGGCGATTTGCGTACGCCCTGCGCAATGCGGCCGACGCACGTTTTTTAAAGTGTCACTTTACAACCGCGTTTTGATTCGCTAACACGGCACCAAACCGGTAATATGCCTAACCCAGTATGCAGATAAGTTTGCATAAATACCGGGTTAGTGTTAACTGAACATTGAAGTACATATTTATGTACTTTTTTACATTTGATTCCGCTTATATTTAACAAAGTTATTTTTATTATTATTTTAGTAGGCACCTGCGAAAATGTAAAATTAATAATTATTTTATGGAAATTAATGTGGCCCTGTACCATCAATTTCAATTTACTTAATAACGAAAAATAATTTTGCGCGAAAATTATGCTGGGATAACTGTATCGGTACCACATTCTAACCAAATGCATTTTACTGTCGACTAAAAACTGAAAATATACCTCACTAAAAAGCTCTCATTATGTGCTTTCAGCTTCGTGGAGTCAGCATGTAAGGGAGAGTCTGCCTACGGCAAACATCGCTTCAAAGCTTGCTTTATTTCAAACGTAGAGGGCGCCTCATTAGGGGAGCAGTCCCTTTGTAGTAGAATCAGTGTAGCGGCCCGTGCCGTCGGCCCTCATTATGGAATTGTTTAAAATAACGAGGGAGTTCGTTTGTCTTGCTAGTTACTTCACATGAACCTTCGCTACTTGCTGCGAAACTGTAGCTACTTCAAACAATGGGACAAACAAAAACATATGTATAGGAGAGTATAGGTGATTGAATCGTGCCTACTCTGGCCTAATTCTTAAACTCCATCGTATTATTAAATTTTTCACATTTGAAATTAAATAATGACAGGATTATTTACCTCTTTAATATATGTTAAAAAAGATATGACTTACTTACTATGATTATTTGATATCCTTGCTTGGCTATGAAGGAGAGAGACAGGAACGATTAGCTGCGGTCCTATTCTTAATCATAACAGTTATACAGCGGGTGACCAAAGATTGCTGTGCGACACCGCTAGCAGTCACTAGTATTGTCGACAGCGAAAGGTATCCTTTGCACCGATTGACAAAGACGCAACATTATAATAACTACATAAAATTTAGATACTCTCCGAGCATATGCAGTGCTCCATCTAGATCTCACGTTTAATCCAACACGGCAACACGGATACTAAAGCAGTTAAGAGTAGTTGATGTATGTCACAAGGGTTTATTCGTGTTGTTTCTAAGCTTCGAAGACTATTCTGAGATATTCTTTTGTATGTATGGCGACCATTTGACATCGTATGCCATTTATTTTAGCTTAACAACGCCGTATGTGCGACTATGCCCGTGCGAGTATCGACAAATTTACGCATCGATCTGCCGACCATTGCACAAAAAGCGCACACTCGTAGATCCTTCACCTAAAACTGAGTTAGAGACAATCCATTGCATCCACGATATTTCGTGTCCAACGATTCAACCTTTTGATGAGCTCGGAGTGAAATACTCGTAGTATCGACCATTGTAAGGCCCTAGTATTTGAATTATCGGTACTTACTCATAAAACATTAACGTCACTTACACCTACGAACAAATAAAATCTTGGAATATCAGGAAATAACTACCTTAATTAACCTACCTACCTACCTATCTTAATATAAGGTATATTCAAGATATATAGATAAGGGTTTCAATACCTAGTAAAATACCTTAACATCTACACCCACAAAGATACGAACCGAAGATATATAGGTATCTTTCTAAAAATAAAAATAAAAATATGATTTTATCTTATAAAACATTATGTAGAAGCAGCCGGTGGCCCGTGGGCAGCCGGTTGTCGGTCCACGCACGTCGTTAGCAGCCGTGTTTACATGGTCGAAAGCTCGCGAAAAACGCTCCATTTAGTAATTAAATTGTGCCTCGAGGCCGGCGGAAGCCCGGGGGAAGGGAGACTGCAAACTTCAGAAGCAAACAGTGGCCTCCGCCGACTGTAGAACTAACTTTTTAGGATTACTTTCAGAAATTGCTTGCCAATTAAATGAACGAGCTCCTTATAGTAAATAATTGATTGTATACGGTCTGTGTACAATTGTTACTTCTCAATCATTGAACATATCATTGTCTTTCGTAAAATATTTACGATTGTATCTATAACATTTATTACTATTATTATAACATGTTCATGTAAGGTATGTTCAGCATTGTAGAGTATTTAAATTATTAATAATATATTAAGTAGTAAAAAGCAGTTACAATAAGAAAAACTGAATATATTTAATCATTCATTAGTGCCAAACGAAAAACCAAAATTCTTATTCAAAATTCCGAAAGTTCAAAGAAATTCTGATTTAATGAATTGACGTATCTAGTTATTAACTACCTACACAAAATATGCATCAAGCAAATGCGTAAATGTAACAAAGCTATAAGACTTTCGCCCACGCATACAAAACAGATATTTGTGACAATGAACTGCTCTCAGACGCAGGGGTTGGCACACAATGGCACCGCAGCAAGGGAGAGCGCATGCCGGCTTGCCCTCCCGGCCCTTCTGCCCTTTTCGCATCCACCGAAACCTTATACATAATATTTATTATTAATTTGCGAATTAAACAAAAACAGTTTCTAAATGTTATTCTGACGCAAAAAACGGAAATAAATTATTATAGCACAATCTTATAAAATATATTTTCCTAACTGCATGAATAAATGAATACCTACCTGTACCTACTGACAAGTGGAGCACAGAGATAAAGGCGTACTTCCATAGGTATCAATCACCACAAATTAATGCCGTTGCATTCGATTCGGGCTCAAAATAGTCTTTTCTTGCATTTTACCTAAATAAAACATGGATTGCTGTTATCATTAATTAGAAGAAAGCAAAGACGATAGCGCTTAAGCCGCAAAAAGTGGCTTGAACCACAAGTAAAAAGTCTTCATCGCCTGTCTTTGACACGTAAAGGGCAAACACCTGTTCACCAACAAGACTGATATCAATCGTCATACGATATTGGTATTGCATTATGTTACACTTTAAAAGCAAGCCGAATAGTTAAATAGGCATATGTTTGTCCAGTCCATCTGTCATTTCCTTATGTCTCTACCAACTTACTAAGACATGCGATACTTTCTGTTATCTATTTTGTAAGATGAAAGTATTGTTGGTGCAAGCACAATAAGATTTTTTTATAATATAAATTAGAATCTAAAGAAATTTTAACTCTGAAATGAAAATACTCGTGCCATATGTGAGTTCTACTTATTTCATAACGTTAATTAGTTCGAATTATCATCATATTAATTAACTTTGTCGTTGGAAATTTTTATTTTTATTTCACTCGGCATGACAAATTGGACGAAACAAAGGCTCAGCCAAAACGCATTTCACGCATGCCATTCTGACGGCCAAAAAAACAGTGAAAGCATAATGGTAGTCCGGGAAAGGTCGAATAATGCCTGCTAATCGGGCGATGGCCGAAATAACGGTTGTGGTACAAACTTCTAGTAATTATAGAGCATAAACGCGGTAATTATATACTTGCCGATAGTTGTTGGGATTTTTATTTAGGCTTTTGAAACGTTATATATAAAGTAGCCATTTTTTTAATAAATAGCAAATAACTTAATTTCCACATTTTAACATACTTAAAAGTAATGTCTCAGTTCTGTGGTGTTTCTTTTTATGTTAGTTATCGTATAGCTCCGTCATTTATTAAGGGATTCATTTTTTTCAATACTTAGATGCTGTGCTTGGGACTTTGATTACTTGGAATGTAATTTTTGAGTTTTTCTTTATTTGCAACAGCAAAATGTTCTCATGTACTCATAACCCTTAACATTCAAATTGATTTTTTTTTTGAGATTAAAATGCACACAAACAAACAAAATAATTATATCCTCTTGAAAGCCTGTTCTGCCACTTATTACTTCCTTAATTGAAAAAAAAACATCGATAGTTCATCAATAAGGTACAAATTCTTCGTTTGGTAAATTTACAACTTACCTACATTATTTTTGTTTTGATGGCACCATAATACATGATTTACCATAATATCCACCACTACAATGCCGACATTAGCTGTGCTATATTAGAGACATAGGTGCCGACTCTAATTTTTGCATTGTCGTCCACATTCCCACGAGCAAACGTAACAATACAGTAGGTATGATCCATCTCAAGCACGCCGCTTGTCTCGTATAATGAGCTGAAAAATTTGCCTCTGCGATCAATTTACACCCATTACCGTCGGGTCAGAGTTCGGTATCTAACGATTCGAGCGCCTGCTTTAGTTACAACTTAAAACTAACCTTATTCGCTAACAGGAAGATTCAAATGAAAATGCAGAAGTTATTCGGCTACCCCGACTTTATGTTTTAGCTGATTTTTAATACTGAGCTGTGTAGTGATGAAAACTAAGTTCAAATTCCATCGAAGGCGGTATCCACTTTGATAGTTACGATACAACGCGAATTTGGCGGCGCCTGGTATCAGTATGCTAATTCAGGCAATTGGGTGCGGCGCACGCGGCGGCATACTGATGCTGGACGATGAACGGCGTGTTAGATCTCTTCCTTAGGGTCACGGCGGACATGTCGAAGAGACATGCTATTCACTATATTAATATATGACCTTTTTAGTAGAGAATAATGCTATCTTGATCCATCTGCAACGACATGTTTAGATTAGTTAGCGCCATAATTTTCTTAAATTACCGTTCCATTTTATACAATGAACTGCGGCATATAAAAATAAATAATATGTACTTGGTATAGGTACTTGGGCCTTTATACACACGAATAAACAAAATGTTAAAACAGACACTATAAGTATATCGGACTCCTCTATCCGCTAGACCAAAGAAAATATATTTTTTCCTAAATGATTATCCATTCATGTAGTTATTTTGTATTAAGTAGTGAAGTAGTAATTGTGAAGCAGGCAGGTAGTTCTTTCGCAGACGCTGATTTAGACTTGCAATTAGAAGCAAGTATGAGAATCATTCGCTGCATTTCAAGCACTGCTTGCATTCCATTCAAATAGGGTTTCCCTTTTTTGTCAGCGCTCGTCACTGGAACTAGAAGGCGATCCGAGTCGGAATGCAAACAGTTTTGTTGCATTCCGCACTGGTACCGTTAAATCTGAATTTGCTTACGTGCGACGGTGTGCGTGCGTGCAAGCGTGTGCGTGCTATGCGCATGCGCGTGGTTCCAGACTGATGGATGACAGGTGACGTCGGCGCCGCAAAGGATCCAGGGGTGCACAAATCTGCAAGGAATTTGCCTGCAGCGAACAAGTATGTACAATCTACATAGTAAAATCGCTACATTCGTCTTCATTAATTTAACCTTATTAAATGATCAAATCAAGAGCTAAGAAAATTATGTGGAAAGTAAATTAAATTGCAGTCGCAGGTATTTGTATGACAGTCCATGTAACCAGATATTCTAGTACGTAGATACACACTAGTTTATTCATCAAGCCTCTAAATTGATAGAACAGACCTAGAAGCCCGTGAGAACCATATTGACATTTATAACAGAAATTCAAGTGAAATTTAAGAAAGCCTTAATATCATGGCAAAGGTACGAGTGTGAGCCCTGGGTCCGATGGATCTCATTAGACATTCGTAGAGCGGGGCAGGGTGCGGAGCGCTGATCTTGCGGCGGATACAAAGCTAGCCGCCGCTCACCGCAATCTATAATGAATATAAAAATCGACACCAACACGCGCAGTACTTAGAACATTTTATTAAAAAATATCTGATAGTACCCACATAGTCTAGATATACTTGTGAATATTATTTATACCTACGTAGTTAGGAAATAACACAATTTCAGCCAGTGATCAACATCCTTTATAACGACTAAATCATTTTTAATGAAATATAATTTATTAAATGTAACCTATCCCTACTTAAATTTAAAAAATATATTTTCACAAATTTTCGAGGCATTTTACATGCGACTACTACGTGGATAAATTAACTAGTTGGAAAATATGTGAAACAATACGAGTTATATATTTGATATAATTAACTATTTGTTTACAAAGAAAAACCAGGACTGGTAAACAACAATAGGGAAGTAAATTTTTATTATTAATAATATATTTAGTCTAAAATTTCAGCATTTATCTACAAGCTTAAAACTTACGTATGTGCCTAATTCCAATTCATCTTCACGACATTGTACTTCAAATTTGCATTTTTAACTCCCGATTACATGTTCAACAGCGTACCATTAAATATCGACGTAACTTAATTATACTTACGAACCCAATAACGAAGAATAGTACTAATGACATAAACCCTATTACATTACACATAAGTCGAGTATCACTTTAGAATAAAAATCTATTATTGAATGTAGGTAAAGAAATAAATTCATGAAGGGTACAATATCGATATTCTTGGTCACATACTCAACGGCATCATGATAAGAATATATTGTATTTAATTTTAAATTCGCTGCGTGTGTGCTTTTAAAATAACAGCCATATTATAATCATTAACTTTTAAACGGCAATGGTGATAATCAAGCATGTATCTACATAACTATGAAATGAAAAGTATAAATATTAAGATATTTACTTTAGACCTATCTTTTTTTATTAATTGCACTTAAGTATTCATTATTTACATTAAAATATTTACATACTCAAATTGCATCGTACTTGCTGGTAGCTTGTCCGCTGTAAACTAAATGCAAAAAATATTTTACATTCAATGTAATCAACTCTGTAGAACTGGTAATCATCTGCTGGTTGTGAGGACGCAAAAATGTCGAAGCTGCTTGAAAACACCAAACAGGTTCCTCTGATATATCTATCAAACAGAGTGACACCGACACAAATTAACTCAAAGTTGACTTATTATGCCTTTATACGTTTGTGTCTCGTGTCCATTTAATGACATTACCATTTATGAAGGCGAATCGTACGTTACATGCACATAAGATTGGTGTTGCAATATCTTATTCAAGCGGTCCGTATACATAAAAGTGCAGGAAGGACGTAAAACCGACATTCATTATACGTGAACGATACTTGATGCTTTAAAATTGCGCTTGCTTGCCAACGGACCTATCGTGTCTGCGCCGTTCAACTGTTAAAATTACAAAACAACTAAAGTGTTACCGAAAAACAAAACGTATAGTATTATGACAGGTGGCAGAACATTTCAACCGCGGAGGTACCACCGCTGGCCTCACAATCCGCGCTTAAAATTGTTACCGTGTTTAGATTGGAGATGCCGGCAACACTTACAAGCGAGGTGTCCATCTCGGTTCTCAGGAGAAGCTACGCATCTACATATGTACGACGTTAAGAAGGACTTTAGTCTTGTTTATGCTTGGATGTAGATATACTGAGACACCAGCTAACATCAGGTGGCTCGAACAATCGTTTTAGAACTTTTATGATAAAATCTTTATCTGATAAAATAAGAGAAGTATTCGGTAAATTTTAAATTACGCTCGAGATACTTTTACATTTTAGACATTTAGAAAAAACTTCTACTGCTTCTAGGATTGGATTAAATTACGAAAGAATATCCCGCATTAGAAATTAGGTAGATACCCGTATGTTCATTAATCCGTTAAGTAATTCCAAGACTCAACCTTAAGAAAATCATCGATGTTTGTAAACCTATTAAAAATATAGGAGAATTGCAATGAAAAAGTTTTTGAAGTTATACTTTTTTAGGCGCGTTATCAAAAAATGATGAGAGTAAAATTTTAAGATTCGTCACACAAAAGTTACAGTATGAAGTTGCAGCGGTTGCAGTCTCGAAACAAAAGCTACCAACAAAATAGAAATAGAAGCTCTATTAGTCGCACAAATTGGCACCAACGTCGCCTCTGTTCACTGTTTTCATATTCATAGTTTTTTTCACATGTTTCTAGTGTCTACATTCACACACGTGTTTTAGTTTCATATAAGTGCCATTTATATATGTGCTGATAAATTATATTCAGTAGTTATTTAAATTCAATATTTTGATTAATATATTTACTATTCATAAATATTAGTGAAAAAATTGTGTCTATAGACTTTTTCAAGCACTCCAATATAACAATTGAGGTTATCTATCCGTATGTATTATTTATTGTATGGTTCGTGCCGCTCGCTAAACATCGAGATCGGCGGAGAGCCGCGCTGTCCGCCGATCTTTTCGCGTTGCATCGTTATGTTAATTTTATAAATTAATTTATCGGTGTTACGTGGAATGATCGACACAGAGCCGCGCGACCCCCACCCCGGGGGGCATTAGTCCCCTCGAGCAAAAGCGCGAGTAAAGAGGGGATCCTCGAGGCCCGAATAATCTAGGGATTAGTCGGACCTCAGGAATACTAGGGGTAGGCCCCTGTCCTACCTCGCGTAGAGCACGACAGTACCGCTAAGTAGAGTAGCAGAGTAGGTGTAGGAGGTCCTTCGTTTCGTTCGTATTATTTATTGATGTAAATTATTTTTAAATTTATTTTTACAATATTCAATTAACAATTACAAATATTTAAAATTAAGAAACTCATTTTTATTACAATTTATGTCATATATATTTACTATTCTCAAAATGTTATATTTAATAATTATATATATGTATATTATTATACTATTAATATTCAATTTTAATATTTATTATTAATTTCTAATATCTAATTCTTATTT
>DWON01004616.1:0-16018 GCA_018251015.1 Phocides pigmalion okeechobee | reverse complement strand
AATTGAAGAAAAAAAAACATTTATAATAATACCTATTATATGTATTTTCCGCCCCTAACAACCTATATATATATATATATATATATATATATATATATCAAGTTTGATTGTACGTCAAATATTAAACCAAATTATATATTATGATTACCTGCTTCACACTTGTATCGACAAGTGTTCCCATCTGCTTTAATAAAATTTGAAAGAAAAATGAAAGGTACACATCTTAATTATTTATTTCAATATATATCTGGTTGATACAAGAGACATCGGAGGCAGATTAGTTTTCAAATATCGAAGCAAAGGTAAAGGCATGAATTATAAGTGATGCGATTTGACGTTGAGCAAGATTTATGTTTATGGCGCATCTAATTTATTGTGTGCTATAAACTTCGTCAAAAGCCGTCGATACTAGTGTTACCTACACTGCCGAAGCTTCATTCCAAACAATTTTAATAGAAACGCCGGCAGACTTCGGTTTTATACCAAATATTTAGATTACAGAGATTAATATGCAGATATTACATATATACAAACTGTACTAGGCAGACAGGTACGTCAGCATCTGAAATTTATAAAATAAACACCTATAGGTATCGTAGGCTTCGAGCAAGAATTTTTACGGTTCGAGAGGGGAGGTACCATTTCGTGATACAATATTTGTGTTTAGGTGTCAATATGTAATTGCCGGTTCACTTACATAATATTCTTATTGAGCGTCTTTATTTATATATTAGGCGTTCACTTTAGTCCTTAGTGGCAGTGGATTTGTGGGCAATTTCAGCTTGGTCTCCTTTCGCGTAATAGAATTAGTTACAGATGTCTATGGATGGCGGTGATTACTTATTATGAAGTGGTTTGCTGCGTTATTACTCAAATACTAAAAAATATCTATATTACAAATTCTCATATAAAGTAGAAGTAAATATATCTCACAAAATTAGGTACATGTTTTAAAATGTCTTTTACATAGAATGTACCTATATTAATATGTAAGTGCATGCTTGGTAAAAATCGACTTAGAAATTACTGCGTTTTTTAAAGTATGATTTCTAATGGTAAATCATGTTTTCTTAAAGTAAAGTATGGTTTAAATAAAATCAACAATGAAATGACATAACTATGGTTTAGGTCATTCGCTTATAGAAACTGAAAGTGCATCCAATTTGCTTTACTAGAACCGCTAGAAAATCTCTAAAATACGGTTTGTAGGTGAAATTCATCAGTTAGATCACGTTTATTGTTGTTTATTTTATGATTGATTTATTATATACAATTATGCCACTTTATGATTGTAGAGTTGGAAGAAAGTTTACACAAGAGTTGCGTATCATTAAATAGAATTTTACTCTACATCTATATATTCCATTACATAAACTTGTATAAATTTGAAAATATCAAACCTAATCTTTTTTTAACTCATTTCTCTTTCAGATTCTCCTGTGACGACAACATATGTATCTATACCTATATTTTTCTACCATATAATCGATTTTTGATCGATCGATACTGATTTAATTAATTTCTCGTTTTTATATAAAAAAACCTACATATCTGGATAACCTTTAACAGTTTAGTACAAATATAAATGAAGTAAAATGTTTATTATTCTAATTAAACATTCTTATTATCATTCATTTGATAGGATTTTCTGCCTATATGAAAACAATTCAAAATATTTAAAGATATTTAATAACATTTTATCTTACACCATATGTATATACACATATTAAAAGGTTTTGTTAAGATCGGAGCAACCATGAGGCACAGTTAGTAAAAGATAAACCTGGGAAGGTTCAAAGCGGGACGGCCCAGGGGCGAAACATTTAGCACGTGATCATTTTGCGAAAGGAACAATACGTCGGTACTACTCAAAGAGCCGCATTTCAAAAGGTTTTCTAAGTCAAAATATTATGTACAAACGCTGACCGTAATGGGCTAAACAATAAAAAACGGATATCTTATTTAAGCTTTAACAATGAGTTCGGTGCATTCCGTGTGGAGTTGCTCGCTACAATAGTTAAGTTTTATGGCGTCGTAAAACGAGTGTCTTTGTGCACGACTCCCTCTACAGGGTTGCCGAAAACATAGTTATAACGATCGACTTACATTTTATTTTGCAAGATTAAACAATTCAGCTTAAGACCATTAGCAATACAACTTAAGATACCGTAAGACGGTTGGTGTACAGATGGTGGTTGGGGGAAACGGTTGGGTTTACTGAATTTGACAAAGTAGACGATAAACAATAATAAAAGTTTAATTGCGAAATTAGGAACTGAATTAAATATCTGGTAATTGACGGGTAAACATGCATTGAATAAATTAAACAAAGAGTTAATATTTGATGCGTTAGCTCTTTGTGCGTCTGTATTAAAAAGTATTTCCTTCTTCCAGCCTTATAACATTATCTTTTAAAATCAATATGATTCAGACTTGTTTTCTCATACTCCACACATTAATCTAACGAACAATTTGATACTTAAATGTTTAAGAAGAAAGCTGTGTTCAATTTTATTCATCAATATTATTTTTCATTTTCTACTTCAATTTTATTTGAATATCGAATACCTATTGTCATTTCTTTCTAGTTGTGTTAAGCCAAACATCCAAGTTTCCCCTGACTGATATTAACATTGCATTTTACTGTATAATATAAGAATAGGTTTAATATTTGTTTTCATATTCTTACTTACCATTATGAAGATCTATTTGATGCATGAAGATTCAAAAATAAAATACCTAAGTATGTATATACGTATCCTACTCTATACGAATATATTGTCCACCTACCTACCCACCATATACTTATAATTTTATCCCCAACCCTACAGGTCAATAATCGTAGCTTAGCGTCGTACATACAGTACCGTCAGAGGTCCTGAAATTGTCCTAAACGAGAATTAACTGTACGTAACCCAGTTCTATTGTGAGTACCAACTATAGTAAACTAAACTTACTTAGTATATGACTTCTTTTGAGGCGATTTTAATCACGGTTTCCCTTCAATATAATGCGAAAAATATAGGTACCACAGGTGAAATTTAATGAAATTGACTTGTTTTTTTAGGCCTATGTAACACAAAAATATACCTATTTGGTATGCTCTGAGTGCCTTATACCTACCTAATAAATTATAGCAGCAGCTAGGCACCTAATGGCGGATTGTAATGCGCCTTTACTTTATATTTGAAAACTAAAGTTAAATATAAGTATTTAAAATAGACGGGTTTTACTTAAATTAGCCTAATGTCACTGACTTCAAAGTTTAAAGTATGAAAGATAGATATGTGCCTAGATAATTATGTAAATTCAGTGGGAGAAAAATATGATTTTTTTTTTATAATGAAAGAGTAAGAAACGGACATGCAGGCCACCTAATATTAAGTGGTCACTGCAGCCCATGGACAACCACATCCGATCTCAAATAGAACAGAAGTTCTATTTAAGGATGGATGCGGATGCGTTCATACTCTTGAGGAATACGATGGTCGCCTCCAATAAAGAGTATCCGGCAACCACAACTGTCCAACCGAAACACAATACATGAGGAACATATTGCTTTACGGCGGGTTATGAGGGTGGCGCTGATGCTGCCCCGGGCGAGCTGTAACTGCTCCACCACCTTTTATATCCGTAGAATGAAATATGACAAAATGTTTCAAATAATCTTATTAAAATAATTATTTAGTAGGTTGTAGTGTATATTCGTTTAATATAAATTTAAGAACCTGCCTATGTAGGTTTACAACAAAGCACACTAGTGACAATATCACTAAGGCATTTTATCTCTTATTTTAAGGTAAAAATAAAGCTATTTTACGAGAGTTGAACACAGTTCTAAACATTTTACTTCTGTATAAAAAAATCCTTACATATATCTCTATAATTGCGGCAATGTAAACGGAAAATCCCAAATGAAGATCATTACTTGTAAACGCCTCTTTCAATATGCCGATTTCAGGGTTCCAAAGCAAACTTCGGCATTGGTGTTACCCATTGTTAAATGGTATTTACTATAGACTACAGACAATTACGTACAAAAGCTTGTAATAATACTAAAACAAAAATCATTGTTAACAACGCGTCAAAGGTGCCGCCGCCGCCATGCTTTGCATTATCGGTTTAAGCAGATTATTTTGAATTTTGTGTTATTATTGTACAGATAGGATAAATGGGTATAAGCCAATATTTTTCCCTAGGAACAATTCCGATTTGTTTGTTTTGAATACTGAAAAATTAGGTACGTTGGCACTTTTAGAGAGTTATGCTCTTTAAATCATATTTTAACCGAGGTTTTAAAAGAGAATTCAGTTTTTTTGTGTGCTGTACATTTTATGTGATATTTTAAAGAAGAGTCCTGGCCTATATTTACGATGATTCTTTTAAATAAATGAATTAAAAATTGCGCATGTTACCTATTAAGTGCCGTACAGTATGCCAGTGAGAAAACATGATTTAGCGCCACCATTTTAAATTGTATAAAAAATAGCTAAAATACCCAAAAAATATTATTTCACATTTTTTAAGAACATGCTGGGGACTATTTGCACGATTTTATATCGTAAAATTATAACTTAAATATCGTAAAGTTATAAGAAAAAGATCGTAATATATTTAACTGTATTGATTTTTATGCAAGAAGACTTAATTAGCAACACGGCTACTTTTTACCTTAAAATATTTACGGCCGCTTCGTAAAAAATAAACACAATCATGTGGGTGGAACATGTATGTAAATACCTCACTTTCGGGTTCCGTGTAGAAAAATAGTTTATATAATTTGTTTACCGTACCTTTAAAAACAATAATTATACATTTACTGAGGCTCCGGTGCCTGCCTACGTCGGCAGGTAACCACTCACATCGGTTCTTCCTGAGATCGTTAATTAGGAAAGATTCAACCTTTCTCCCCCCGATCCGGAAATACTCCTTTTAGTCGTCTCGCTCAACAGGCAGGCGTTATTCTGGTTCTATAAATATAAAATATAATGAAAATAAAAAACAATCAAGGAGTAGCAACGCATTTACGTGCGAGCTCAGATAGGATTTCGGTCGTGTTTGTGGTTGAATGTGAATGTCTATGGGCTGCGACTACTTAACATCACGTGATTTGCATGCTCGTTTGCTACTCTTCTCACATAAAAAGTAGGTTGAGTGACATTTTAAATTGATATTGATACTTGTCCTCGTTTGCTTTAAACACCTTATGTGGACTATCTAATACCCAACTCTGTCTATAAAAAATAGGAAGGATATCCAAACTAGATATTATATAAATATATAGGCACTATATTTAGATACTATTGGAAAATTAACGTCAAAATCAGGTAGAGGCAATTACGTAACGTTTACGGTAAAACCTTTAAGGACTCATTTATTGGGGCCACGTTGAGAAAGGAAATCATTTTAATTTTAATAAGAACGGCGATTATGTACCATAAAAAGCTATAAAAGCGTAGTTAGCCGAGTCCCTGCCAGTAGGCAATTTGCGAGGTTACTTGCGGAGTTACGGAGACTTAGTCCGCTACATCTGATTTTACTCATATCGAACTAGAAGAAGAGCGTGGCGCCGTTTGCGTACATACATTTTTTTGTGCAAAGTTTTCTAATTATCATATTCATTATCATCATTGATATAAAAAGGTTGTATGTGTTCAAGATGTTAAATTTCTTTGGCGTAACAAAACAAGAGTTGGTAAGTCCAAAAGAAATCTCGTGTTTCAATAATCTACGGTACAGAAAGATCGATAAAAAGGAGAATAATAAGTAAAATTAACAAATGTTTAATTGACAAAACATCATATGATATACATTTTTTTAATTAGTTAAACTATACCGGAAAAATGCCCCCGTAATATTGTGCAATTTTACTCTATAGTTACCTACTAAGGAAGCAAATTGAATTATAGGTACTATTTAACTTTAAAAACATAATATATTATGGTGACATGTACCTTAATAATTTGGTATTAGCTAATTAAACCTAACATTTAGACCATTCTAACTCCTCGTTATGAAGATATCAAATTTCATTGTTTGATCTTAAGGTGCAATATATGTTTGTCAAAAATCAAATGAAAGTGCTACAACAGGTAGGTACAATATGGGTAATTTATTTAAATCAGAGTATCGTTAATAGTGATATATATAGTTTAGGTACAGGTGTATGTTTAAACATTTTAACCAGTAACACCACAAACAAATTTATTTTAGAATTAGAAATATGACTTTTAATTATATTTTTCTAAATTTGTCCTATTTGTCGGCATTAAAATTGTCTACTTTCATCGTTTCAATACAAATTGCCATGAAGAACGTATATATTTGAGTATTTTCTCTTCAACACTGAAATTTAAACGAACATACAATCTTTCATACATTCTTATAATATCGACGAGGTCGTAACAATACTAAATATATGTACCTATACCAATATCGCCGATTCGTTGGCCTTATAGGTTTGCATAGGTCATCTACTTGGCACTATTAGCTAGATCAAACAATACAAATAGTGCAAAGGGCAATATTAAATATTCTATTATAATAAAACTCTCATATAAGTGGCAGAACTATAGTGCGACCGTTACCACTCCACAATTCTTCTATTTCGGTTGAAGAGGTATGGTTGCAAGCTATAGGAGGCGAGGCGACCATGTCAGTCCTCAGGAGTATCAATGCATCTAGGTATGGTCTTTTATATGATTTATGTCACGTTTGACATAAAAATTGGATGTTACAGCGTTTATTTGACATAACGCACTCGTTTGATACACCTTTAATATAGTCTTTTTTACTTTTTGTGCGTTTGTCTATTGTTTTGTTTATCTGTGTGTTACCGTATGACCCTGCCGTATTAAATTCCTTTATATTAGATACCTCTACGTCCTTATGAAAGGAGCTCAATAATTATCAATACCATCGTTAGTAATATAGATTTAAAATCACAAAATGTGATTATTTGCATTAACTCTACATGTAGTTGTTTAAATAATTATCAAAAGCATTCTTGTCCTTTACAACAGGCGGCTAGAGGAACGTAGATTGCAATATACCTACCTAATGATTCGAAATTGAATGTAGATAGGGCGTTTTAGGTACAATATTTACATGCTCGATGCAACGTGAGAGTTGATATATAGAGGGCAATATTAAATAACGTGAGCGGGCAACAAACAATCAAACGGTGTGATAAGCAGATTCGGCGGCACGTTTCATGTCTCGCCTTTGTCCGGTTAATCCGCCGCCGGCCGCCGCCTGCGCCCTCCTCCGCCCTCCTCCGCCCGCGCCTCCATACTCCTCCAAAACTGAATAAACAACTACACAAAAGTCGTTACATACAAAGTAGGACTAAAACCAATTTTATTCGATTATTATTCAGCCTAGAGAGCGCAGCAGAACAAAACTAATGATGATAAGAACACCTTATTACCGATCCGAGTAAAGAAAAAAATACTTGTACCTACCTAAATATTTATTGACAATTCGTTAGTACCCCCGCAAGGTTATACGAAACAAATGAATTTCATTCATAAGTCCAAAGCTCCACTATTCGATATATCTACTAGGTTTATGTACCTACTTAGAAATTTAATGGTATCCACTTACAAACTGTTCTTTTTTAAATAACTATTCTTAATAACAATATGATTAAGATTTGAAGATAAACAAACACTTATTTTGTGTCCAACGTAATACATTACATTGATTTAATTTCATTTTGCTAAAAATTAAATAGAGTTTGGAAAAATCAAATCACGAGGTATATACCTACCTCATATTATTTTTATCATGCGCAAAGTATTCCAACTTCATTAATATTTACTTGTCGAAGTACTCACTCCATGGTATAAACCTATATTATAGGTATCTAAGCCTAAAATGTTAATAACGTACACAGTAAATACAACAGTAAAATATCAATACGTAAAGTGCGTTACGTAGAAACGCTCCTTCTGTTCTTATTTGTTCCATGTTTGTACTCCATAGTTGTCAGAGTCCCTGGCTCCGCCTACGCCTCTTTGTATCATCCGTATACGAACCCGTGACTACGAATCACTATTCAATACGTAATCGTAACTCTATCGACCTTTTTCAAAAGCATGTAACTGCTTTCTCTACATACAACGCCATCTATTGGCAGGATGGTGAATATAAGGTTTATGTGTAGTACATCGTGCAGAAACAAGGGCGACAAAAAGTTCACTACTTACAATTTTTTGCGTATTTGGACTTACCCACTGCTGAAAGGTATACGAGGTTTCTTAGGCAAGTTGGTATGTACAAACAAATAAAATTTAATTGTCTGTCAGAAAAATTAATTTCTATGGATGTAAACCTGATTTTGAAGTGTATTTATTTATTGGTACTTACTTCAATAGCGATTAAAATACACAATAACATTTAGAAGTATATAAAAATATTGATAACAAAGAGTTAATACTTCGATTAATATCTAATCATTGCATATGTTTGTAAGTTATTAAGTGCATATAATTCATGGATAAAAATATGTTTTATTTTTTAGGTGCGTTAAAAGACAAATCGCCAGTAAGGTGCTAGATTTGTATATTATTAAATAATTGTTTACCAGCCGTAGTTGCAATTTACCTTATATCTTAGTATGATCTTGGGTACCATGGATATTCTATGGATGATCAAACTATCTGATAATTATTTTTAATTGGCTGGGGCTGCAATATCATGTCAAATTACTTTAACTGCATGTCCGTATTCTACTTCTATTTTCTAAAGTAAAATACAAAAAAATCATGTCATAAGTACATATTGTACACTTAAACAACGTAGATAAAAACAGTAACCCGGCTAGGTGAACTGATGACTTGTTAAAAGTCCTGTAAAACCCTGTGAAATCGCTGGCTTCAAAGGGCACGGGGCTTCTCAGATTGGCGATAATTTGGCTACATCTGTATCCAACAATAGCCATGTGTGACTATTATAGAATGCATCCACTAACTTCATTTCTTTATACACTACACTAAATTTCGTACATTAAGATTTACACATATTATTCCACATTTAGTTTTATTTATTAAATCAAATTATTCTTCTTAATGTCGCCACGTACCTGCCTAAGTGTCAAAGAGCTGGAATGCCTCGACTATTTTGACTTTTAGGTATTTCAGAACGAATTCTTTGTTCGAAAGCCGTGTATCAAAATAACAACATTATGTACATAACACGAAATTTTATGCAATACCCAAAATCTGGTGCGTATATAGCAGTAGAGTTCATACCTTCTTCATGGGTCGTTAAGACGGGCAACATCGGCAGTTGTATTAATCAATAAAACTATAAAGTCGAACCCTTTTTCTCTGTTTCTGCTAATTGACATCAACATCGGCCCATTAAAAAATAAAAGGTTTTTACTTTTGGGTTACCCCTATTAATCCGCAGACATCATCAGTATACCACAAGGTTCGGATAGTAAATTAATGGGCACTAAAAACGTACACTACAACAAAATAAAATTTAGCTAAACATTGAAAAATATTACCTAAAGTTTTTTTGGAGGAGAGAACCAAGTGATAATGCTTGATGTTTAATAGTCGCAGCAAGCCATGTACATCCGTCCCTTTACTTTGGAACGAGAGTAGTGGTAAAGTATCTCCTGCTTGTTGTAAGAGGCGACTAAAACAAGTCCTATAGAATCGGGAGTGGTAAGAGTGGGATCTCGAGTAATTTCGACATAGCGTCCGCAAGTAGGCTGTCGGGCATCATATCGCCCGATATCCCTAACACAGACCGGTGCCTGATGAGCTTGGGAAGTTCCCTTGAAATGAGTGTTAAAGAAAACCATTTAGGTTCGAGATCTCAGTGTTCTCTACAAGCACAGCAGCAGGCTATATAGAGGTTTTAAGGGAGTAGAAGTCTCACATAAGCCGCGATTGCTCCCACGATAGCTTGAAATATTTTCGCCCCACAAAAAGGGATTCTTATTTAGGAACATATTATACCTATATGCCTAACTAAAGTTAACGTTAAACTACGGTGCTTAAATACGTTTTACAATTCGTATTATACTTGTATGATACTATTTGTATGATACTTGTGCAATTTTTATGATAGATAGTAGATATTGAACTTAACCTCTACATTTGTGCTCATGGTTGGATAAAGTTTATGTATATGTATCTCCTTAAAATTTTCATTTACTCTGAGTAATGCACGGTCATTGCTTACAAAGTTGAAATTCTAATTATGTTGTATGAAATTAAACAAATACTTAATTAAAAATTAAATTCTAGGAAATGTTTATTTCGTCATCTACTTTCCGTTACATAGAGGTTACATAATAAAAAGTTTCAAATCACTTCATCGTCATTAAATAATATTTATATTATATATTTCTAAATTAGTATGAGCAATATTTCTTTAGATTTATTAGTTATCGCGGTGGTCGGTATGTTGGCGCACACCAATTAATTGTTGGTCACTTTAATTAAGCTTTTATCGCTGTTTAATTAGCATTACTACGTCAACATGACGCGTCCGTCTCAAACATAAATCCGACCAACGCAAGTCATTAATGTCAAGGCAAATCTCTGTTTACCTTCAACTAGGCGGGTAATCGAGCGTAATATCGAGTCGCTAAATCCCAATAAAGCTGGTCATTCACCAATTTCATGGTGATTATGTTTGACGGACGAATTGTTTGTAGTAGACGGAAGAACAATGACGGGCTACGTATAGTGCGCGCGGCAGTTCATAAACCAAGGCGACGCTGTTTTGTTCGAAGCTGCTTTTTATTGTGCACTATATAAATTTATGGAATCATCATCGAGTTGTATGGACTCTATCCGTTCCCAGTGGGTCCATAACCATTACGGATTGTATTTCGATACAAACATGTTTATTTACACCTAATAAGGCATTGCTGTGGCATCGTTTACGTAGCCCGCTGAGAATTGTAGGTAAATTTAAGTAAATCATATTATTTTTTCATTCGAAGAAAAAACCTTGCAATTTTTCATAGTCATAGTTTTAATAAAAAAAACTTATAATGGCGTTTAAACTTTTGTTATGATTGCTTATTAACACTCTTAAAAATACATATCACTGCAACCTTACAAATAGATAGGAACCTAGAAAATTCCAGTATATTTTTACGTAAAGTTGGTCTAATTATTATTATCACATCAGAGCAACCCATATGAAGGAATAGTTGGCGCACGTGAAAATTTATAACAATATATAACATTCTTTTGATGTCTGCACTAATATTACTACAGACTCCACTTAGCATCAATAGCATCAAGACAATTCTTGATTGACGCTTGGAACAAGTTTTTAATAGATACCTTGGGATTTTTACAAATTATTCATAAATATAGTTTTTCAGAACTCTCAGATCAGATAAGACATGAAGTTATATACATTCCAATTGATATTTTACGGTATTTTAAAGAGTTTATTTTGGTATCTGCCTATTTTAATTAATGTTTTATTATGATTTATTTTTTAAATAACATCTAATAAAAGTGAAATGGCATAATGGCGGACGTCACGAGTTGTCTTAACTAATATTGACTCATCGGTAGGTATGTTTATTTTCAATACTGTTCAGTGAGAAGTTTTATCGCATTGCTAATAGTTTTAAGTGTTGTTTTAGTATTGGGGGTTTAAGGCAGCTTCGTTTATAATTAAAGAGTAAATATTTAAGAACAATAAACTACTCAGCGTACGGCAGCTGTAAATAGAAGGCATGTGCATGGTACATATTGAACTCGGGACGATGGCTCGTTATTTTCTGGTCAATTGCCGCTTTACTGCGCCCGCGCATCCTTCCTTCCAATTACAACCAGCCGCTAACGCTATAAAACATATTTCTAGTCCCAAACAACCTTTTCTGCCACTAGTCAACGGTCAAAATTAAACTCTATTCCGGTACGCTAAGGTTATGTTTGGGTTGAATTATTTTACGTCCATAGGATATCACTTCGTTTCAAATGCAAATTATGCTTAGGTAAAACGTGTTTGTTGTCCGTCTTGACTTTTATTTTTTACAATTATATCGGATCGGTTACTTGGAAATGCATTCAAAGAAATCGGACGGCTTCGTGATATTTAATAGGCTTAGATTAGAAGTTAAAAGCCGGGCCGTGAGCCATGCATCCATTAAATAGTTCTCAGGACTCTTAGAAATCTTTTATATAGAGTAGATTTTAGTATTGTCGGCAAATACATAACATTGCATCATATAATAAAATCAAGGAAATATAAATATTTATATATTTGAAATCCTAGTAGGTATGTATGTAGAAAGCATTTGAGTTTTGTTACATTTTTATTAGATTTAACTTAACTAATTTCTTTTTTCTCAGTAGACTTGCTAGACTTAGGCACCTAAATCTACATATATAAGTACATAGGTACTGTGAACAACAAGGCATTCTTTTTATCTTTTATACCTACATACATATTATATCATCTTTAACAATATTATGGCCATAATAAAAGGACTTTTTATTGGATCCTTTAACTGATGTTAAGGTTAGGGAATAATGATTAATATGCCTAATAATTATTTTCGGAAAATGACGCAAAATATTATCATGAACTCTGCATTGGCTCAAGCCGAAAGTACTTGATTAATATCAGTTGCCATTGAAGACCTATAGTGATCAGATGTGGAGTGACATTAAATTCACTGACCTTATCGAGAAGCCTACAATCAATCAGCGTGCTATGGAAATTCATGCTTGGTATTATGATAGGTAACAGAATGCGCAAGAGTAAAGTCCGTAGACAATCGAAGCTTACCGACATAGGCAAGTGGATGAGCGCGTAAGTATAAATATTTGTTCCAAACTCTGAGACATCACGTACGACAGGCTGACGTATCAAATTTTTATGTCCTCTATGTATACAAAATAAACGTGATAATTGTATTTGTTTTGACAAAATATTTTTATGGAACTGAAGTAGCTGACATATGGGGGTGCTCTTGATGTTATTTTGTTATAGCCGTCCATTGATATCTGAAGCAAAACCATAGACTAAATACTTTTGAGGACTAAAATGGAACATAAAATAACTTTGCATTTCCCCACTCTTTAAATGAGAACACTATGTAATAAATGTCAGGATAGTGTTGTCACATACGATTTCCAAAAAATGTGCCAGCTTCATTTAAGAATTTTTATTACTAAAAATTCAATTAGCTTATGCAGAAAATACCTACAGTACAATGCCAAAAAATTATTAAAACATTTTGAATTGTAGTAATGCGATTTTTTTATATTTAGATGATTGTAACTTTGACTTGCTTAACAATATGCAGATTATATTAATTATTATTTTGTTTTGAAATAGCAGAAGTGTCAACTTTTGTGGCGTTAATTATCTACTTAACATGAAATATTAATATTATGAATTTTACTCTCATGGATTCATTAAAAATGTATATAATCATTAAGAGATGAAAATCTATTATTTATTTTTAACTGCGGCTGGCGACTTCGTTCATGTGGCCTTTAATTTTTAAGTTTTTTTCGGGCTAAAGTTCTCATATAGTCATAGTAGCAATTTAAAATTATAATAACTTTTTTATTTAAAGACTCATTAAATTAAAATGAACAATATATGTTAAAAGAAGCTTACTGCAATATTGCACAATATTGTATTGCACTTTACATCTAGTGATGTGCAATATAGTTCAGTTGAACATAAAATTTGTCTTCTATTGCATTATAAAGGCTCCTAATAATAGTTTCTCTTATATTTTTCAATGTACAGGCAGCAATCAGTTGGATTTTTTTATATTATAGATAATTAATTGTATTGTTTTTTTCATTTAAATAGTCTCGTCAATGAAACTGTCTGTTTAAATAATACATAAAGTAAATGTAGACAGTATAAAAATAAGCAAAATACCCATAAAAATCCCGTTAGTTGTGCAGTGTCTACAACTGTAAATCCAACATACTAACTATATTTTCATTGTTCTAAAAATTAAAAAGGTTCATTACTGTTTTCGCCTATATCTCGGCTTCATTGAGGGCAATAAACATTTAGTTTTGCAAGCGCAATTAAGAAGGTTCGCCGACAAAGGGCTACAGGGCTTTGAAGTCGCCGGTGTCAGCATCCGCTTTCTCTCTAGATAATGCCGGATATGACGTGGCCTTGTCGGGAGAGAGGTTTTCACGAGTACTTGATACATTCCAGCCTCGGGATCAAAAATACCCTCTTCTGTTTGCGTAATAATTGGGATGCGTAGGTAGGTATGAATCATCTAATTGTTAAACTGACAATGCCGCTTAAAATAAATATTTTAGATACCTAATGTTGACTACTTGTTAAAATAATTTTTATTATTTAAATTAATACGTAATTGGATGTGGAAATATCAAAGAGTTTTAAACTAAGCGACGCCGTTGTACCTACATTATATGAAAATATGATATGTTACCACTAATAACTAAAGAATTAATTAGGGGATCTTGGAATCCTCATCTATATTCTACATCTAGTGTAGAAAAGGTTTCATGTGTTTTATGTTCATTGACGCTGCTGGTGACAAGAGGGTTGGCGCATATCTCGCGCGAAGAGTGGCGCTCACTATTTGGGTATTCGGCCAGCGTTCCAGGCTCCAAATCGCATGAGGATGGATTCCCTTTACATTGTGTATATTAGTCTTGTCACCCACAATTATTTTCAAGGTATTACATGTACCTAATGTTAGAGTAACTTTAAAATTATTAAATATTAATTTCTCAATATTAAATATAATTTCTTATGTTTCGTGTTTGACATTATTGACATATAATTACATTTATGTACCTAGATGATAATCAGCTAGTAAGTATCAAGTAAATTTCTTTCACTTTAGCGGCTAACCAAATAATACATTACGACAAATTAATTCGAAGTTTTATAAAGCTTCCATTTTCCTTCTTATAAAAACTATTGTTAGGTACATAAGTAACTACCTGCGCCTTGTGGTTTTACGCACGTTTATTGAGTATTGTAGCATAATGATAGGTACATAGCCTAAAATCTAACTAAAAAAAAAGAAATATATGTTTTTTTAAATCTGATTGGTATTTTGTTACAAGAGCAGCAATAGATCTAAATGGTTGAAGCACTATACATCCAACCTCAAACAGGAGTTACGTCCTCTTGGAAGCTACGCAAATGCTTCGCCATCCTTGAGGATTAGGATGATCACCTCGCTTGTAGCCGGTGACTACATTTTTCTTAACGAAATACAAGAATTGCTTAACAGTTGTTTATCAAATACTGTGGGTGTGATCCTTGAGGACTAATTCACTGATCAAACTATAATTAGATCACCCATCACAGATTGGCGTGGTCACACAAAAGTCGTTATGAAGCATGCATTAGAGATGGCTTAAATATTTGGGTTAAATACTTATGTAAGTAGTAGATTTACTGAGAAAAATATTTGACACAATTCCTAGTTTTCAATTAACATGTACCTATGACATCGGTGTGTAATTTCAAATAAAACTTTTTAAGGAATAGTCATTTTACTGTAAAACCCAGAGTGAAAACTGAACTTGCTCATTACGTATGCATTTGCCATGCACAGTGGGCTTCGGGGTGGAAGGTGGGTACGAGTGGGAGCGAAGGGCGGGGGCGGGGCGTTGGTGGCGAGCCAACGGAGCCAATAAAGGCGTGCAGTAAATCCACGTAATTTAGAGCGGTCGTAAATTAAAGTTCCGCTGTAAACGCGAGCCGGCAGGTACTGCCGCGCCCGCGCCGCGTCACGCCCCCGCATAAATCAACCGCCGCGACCGTTTCGTGTGAACTCAGCCTCTTCCAACTCGCTTATGTATAGCAACGATGGAATTAAATGCCTATGTGGCTTAGAATTTTTTTACAAGCGTAGCAAGGAAACCATGGTTATCCACTGAATAGGACTGAAGTAAATTAGGATATTTAAAGGTTGACGAACTATAAATTCGAGATAAATCTCTTAACCTGCTGCGGTCATATTTAGAAAATAGAGTTCAATGCGTGCAAATAAATGAATCAA
>DWON01004615.1:0-16018 GCA_018251015.1 Phocides pigmalion okeechobee | reverse complement strand
GGATACACATTATTGGAGGCGACCATCTTAGTCCTCAAGAGTAGGAACGCATCCGCGTCTATCCTTAAATAAAACTTCTGTTCTGTTTGAGATTAGACGTGGTTGTCCATGGGCTGCAGTGACCACTTAACATCAGGCCTGCATGCCCGTTTCTTACTCCTTCATTATATAAAAAAAATGAAACTAGTATTTCGAACGACTACTAAATTACTATATTGAATTGAACTCGCCGCATTTTCAAAAAACATCTTAACTTATTATGCTACCAAAACGTTCCTGAAGTATTATTGGTTGAAAACAGAAAATCTTTCCAGTACTTTTTGAGTTTATCATGAACGGACAGACGCTGGGGGCCTTTATAATATTTAGAAAAGTATTCAAAGTAAGTTCTGTTGTAAGATAAAAACGGGTGTGGCATCTGTATTGCAGCAAGCCACCAAGAGTTCCACTACCATCAGCATTCATATTTCAACATTAATTTATTTTAAAACAAACTTTCTAACCAAATGAAATCACTTCAACCACGGCTCACAGTTCAAAAATAACATTAAATATTATCGTAGTTAGCGATAATAAAACACTTGTATTTACAAAATAAACATAATAGTTATCATAATATCACTTGGCAGCATATCATTAGTTTTTTTAATCATCTATCATCAACTGACCATAACCGCCCATTAATTTTCATAATTTCCTAACCCACTCCCCTAAAATACAAAACCACCCTATTTCTATACACATACGGTTGAAATTCGTGTACACGTCGCTAATGAAGAACTCATTAATAGAATCCATATCGCACGTCGTTACCAAAGAAATTTGAGCTCTAATTTCTGGCTGAAAAGGTCGATTTTGAATTGGTAGTTGTCGCACTAATTAAATTACGCGGTTGGGCAGTGCTAACCGTTTAGAAGACAGCTCGTTTATGGCATAAAACATGGTTATGGTAATTGCTTATGTGTTGAAGGTGTTACAAATGTTTAAAATATACATCATTACATCGTGGCATATGTTTTTGTTATAGACGTAGCTATAACTCGACAGGTGATAGAACAGTTCGACCTGGGAGGTACCACCGTTGCGCTCATAATCCGCTGTAAAGCATTACTTGTGTTTCGGTTGGAGAGATGCGGTTGCCGGCTGCACTTTGATGCGAGGCGACCATTTTTGTCCTCATGAGTAGCAACGTATCTGCGAGCTCAGATAGGATTTCGGTCGTGTTTGTGGTTGTACATGGATGTCTATGGACTGCGACTGCTTAACATCAGGTGGTTTCCATGCTCGTTTGCTACTCTCATAAAAATTATAAGTCTATTATATTAGCTGTAAATTTATTATGGTGTGTCCAAAGATTGAACATGTACGAATCTATACAAATAACATACCTTAGTACCTTATTGCTGACTGTACTTGGAAGATGTACAAGAAAAATATTAAAGGATTTAATTGACGCAGTAAAACATTTGTTGTTATATTAGTTAACTTTTAATAAGAACGATGACGATTTTTATATCTAAAATAATCTATGTACACATCATTCTTAATTTAGTTTATTTCTTTAGTTAGTATAAAAAACATGTTTTTTAAGTTTTATCTTATGGTCGAGCAATAAATAATTAGTTAGTAAAAAATTCTCAGAAACGGCTTATCTGATTTCGATGCAGTTTTGACGTATATTTCAATTAGCTTCCTTTATTATTTAGTGTTCGTTTTATTTCAATCGGGTCATAAATAAAAAATATGTCAATTAAAAATCGCGGACGTGAATACATGAGATATTGTTGCTATTAGAACATTTGGATAAATCTGAAAAGATAACTGCTCGGTCGCACTATAATTTTATCACCTGCTAGGCTATTTTCTGAACTAGATTTTTATATATTTTCATTTTAATTTTTTGAAATGGCCACTTTTTAAATGGCTTAATTATCTTGATTTATAATAAAGGAAAAAGTGTGACTCTCTTAGCAGGCAATGAGGAATTTTCCCAAAGAATTTAGATGAATTCTTCATATGTTCTCCATTAATGCTACATTTCTTTATTAAGTAAAAAGCGAATAACTTACACGCAACGATGATTTTACTTTACACTGATGTTATGAACAGGAATAAGTAAGGCTAAGTACTAATTATATTTGGTCGCCAGACAAATTGTAAATATCAACACTTATTGCTATTGACTAATTTATTTACATTTCAATTACAATAACGAAAATCTTAAAACTAATTATAATAAAAGGCTAACCTAAACAATCTAAAGGGAGTCCGTGCCGAATAACGATCGCAATTCTCTGCGCAAGATACGAACCAGTTCTCTCCAAAAGCTATTAGACTTGAGTCCTTAAAGTTGGAGAAGACCTGGAGCGTACTTTACCGTGTAAAACATATTGATAGTTATGTGTTACTGGTTTGTTACATGTTTTAAATCATGTTCTCTGTCTTTTTTATGTGAGAAGAGTAGCAAACGAGCATGCAAACCACCTGATGTTAAGTAGTCGCAGCCCATACATCCATGTACAACCATAAATACGACCACAATCCTAGCTGAGCTCGAACGTTGCTACTTCTGAGAACTAAGATGGTCGCCTCGTTTCAAAGTTAAGCCGGCATGTGTCATCTGTCAATAGCAAAGCGACGTGTCTGCAAATCACGGGAACGTACATTTTTTTTCACTAATGGTCACCCATCCAAATTTTGACCACACTCGACGTTGCTTTGCTTACTTTGAGTTCGAGATGGCGTGATTTAACCCTAAACCGACATTGCAATTATAGCTAAATAACCATTTTTATAGCACAAGTAGTGCAATATGCATGAGCGCGCGTTCCCATGACCACGCTAACTGTACTCAGTGATTGAGTTTCATACTTGTAGGTTTTTGCGCATTAATTAGCGAGGGGCAGTGATCTTTGACCGCGCTCTTTGCTCTTCTATTGCTACTTCTAAGATTTTTTTTATAAAGAAAGAGTAAGAAACGGGCATGCAGGCCACCTGAAGTTAAGTGATGTTAAGTTATAACGCAGAAATATACTTACATTAAGTACTTAAGTATATCCCCCATTCGCGACGATAGTACGACTTCTTAAAACCTCGATTTTACAAAAGACAATTTTTAAAATTTAGGTCGACTCTAATATTTTAAAATTGTGTTATAATCTTAGAATATGTTTTAGGAGGAAGTGATATTGCAACAATTCATGTAAGGGTACTTACTGTAAGTTTTCAAACAAACTGTACGGAATAATCATTTTTTTTATTATTACGAAAGAGTAAGAAACGGGCATGCAGGCCACCTGATGTTAAGTGGTCACTGCAGCCCATGGACAACCACGTCCAATCTCAAATAGAGCGGAAGTTCTATTTAAAGATGAACGTGGATGCGTTCCTACGCTTGAGGATTAAGATGGTCGCCTCCAATAACGTGTATCCGGTAAATTTGATTTTGATATCATTTTTTGAGAAAGTCGCAAACCATGCAGGTCATCTGATGTTGAATAGTCGGTGCAGCCCCACCCGCTCATTGCTCTTCTATTGCTACTTCTAAGAAAATCTTATTTGGATATCATTATTTTGTGAGAAGAATCGCCAGCGATCATGCAGATCATCTGATGTTAAGTGATCGCTGCAGCCCCGCGCGCTCTTTGCTTTTTTATCGCTGATTGTTTTTATGTGAGAAGAGTAGTAAACGAGCATGCAAACCACCTGATGTTAATTAGTCGCAGCCCATAGACATCCCCGTACAACCACGACTGAAATCTTATCTGAGCTCGAACGTAGATACGTGTATCTTAAGACAAAGTTATATACAACATCTATATTTACAAATAGCTAATCATATACTACAGTCTTTTATTTTGATTTTCAGGCCAAAACTGTTTCCGCCAAAGCAAAAGTGTTACCACTCTCAAAAACTTCACATGCGTGTAAAGACAAATAAAAACAACATTTCTCTCTAATTCACGGCAAATCAGCCAAGCGTTGCGTCTTCCGTGTTCCCCGACCCTTCGCTGACGTTCACACGACTTACACACCGTACGATTAATGCTAGTTTGTACGTAAAAACATCGTACACATTACAATTACTTTTTATCTAACTTCAAAATATTCTAAGCTAAAAAAACGACTTCAAAAAATTTATTCCTCTGATTCCTCTGTTTTAGTACTTAGCGATGCTAATTTATTTCCATTTTTATCTATACATTCATATATTTATTCAATTTATTTGAAGTTTAATTTCAATATGAATTTTTGTCTCCTAATATATTACCCTTGAGGGGAAGCTTATACCTTCAAAGTTTAGTAAAACTAAACAAGAAAAATGACGACGACAAAATAAAATATGTATATGTATGTATGTAATGGAAGTCTCGGTAAATTCATGCTTCAACAGATATTAAATGAATTATGTAATTGATGTGTTAGAAAATTAATCTTCATTGGAAATGTGACATAGGATACGTATTAAAATAGAAAAAAATATATAATCTGTATCCAATCGAGAGAATCATATTTAAAGATGGCATATGTGAATCAAAAACATTGAATGATTATTCATTGTTATAAGACTATCAACAAATTAAAGTCTGTGAATATTATGTTAAAAATAATTTAGGTTAGTTTAAATATTAAAATTTAGTTAACTATGACGATAGAAACTATCCACCATTAATCATGCAAAGTGCGCCCCAGAAACAGCCACCCAGCAGACCGTTAAATAGCCATCGATTGTCTGAATATACCCGAATCCACCTTCCAATTTCCTGCGACAATTAAAACTATATAGAAAAAATAACTCCACAGAGTATACCATTTCTTCGGGGTCATAGCACCCAGCCGGAAACGACGTCGCGGGTCGCCGCGCGCGCTCGCCTCTTACGAAAAATAATACTTTTCTAGGTACGCGCTCGGCCATTCGTATAAATGTACTGTTAAGGTAGGGACGAGCGATTAATCGGAAAATCGATTTTGAGGTCAAAAAAATCTAAAGATTTGAATTGATTATTTTTGATGCTCAGACTATCAATAGCAACGTTTATTGGTATGATTCCACTTTTTTGTGACTGGATTTATTATGAACTTATTTTACGTTGTAACGTAGACATGACGTAATTAGACATTTTTGATGAATTTGAATATCGATGGTTATTCGTGCCTTATCCTAGTTAACTTATTACTGATTGACTGAATCTAAGATTTTAGAGATATTTTGGTGTCTCTAGAGATAATTTATTGCTACATTTAATAATTCGATCTTGAAGAAAACACCATTCTCGTAATTCGCCTCAAGTAATTCTTGTATGGCTATCCATTTTAGTCTTAGTCCATCTTAGTCCTTAGAAATAGCAATTTCTGAAGACTAAGATCATCCAACACTCATTCTGCTTCTCAGGCTTCTATTAAATTTGAGATCTTCAGATCAATATATTAAAGTTAGTGGGGATACCCACGGGCTATAGCAACAACTTGACAACAGTTGGCTCGCTCGATTGTTACTACTCTGGCTTAAAAATTATTTACAAGTCTATTTTGACAACCGATTTTTTGCCTAATATAACACTTAAGACATAAATCGATTTAGAAATCGATATTTTGAAGCAATTGAGCCAATCCCTAAGCCAATGCGTTTATGTGCTGATCGAGTAGGTACTGTTTTATTGTGAATACGTGAGAAGGTATTGAAAAATGTGTAGAATATACTCATAAATGCGTATGTTAGCAGAAATTTATGAAAGAAGAAAAAAACACAAATATTTCCACTTAGCACATTTTAAAACCTTAAAGCTAATTATAAAATAATAAATGCCTAACCAAAGCCAAGAAAAATGGATATATTATTATTAATATTTACGTAAAATAAATACAAGATGAATGAGTAGAAGAAGAATAAAGAGAAGAGAGCAGTAGCGGGATATATCGTTTCACATAAAATGATATGATTTATAATAGGACGTCATGCCGTATCCCGTTACGCCATACAAATCGAACTTACCTCAAAACGCCAATAAATTGGTTCACGTCAAAAAAATAGAACATCTTGCCCTTTGCCGTCACGCCATACAAATCGATCTTACCTCAAAACGCGCCAAGATATTGTTTCACATAAAAAAAACATTTCACGGACCTCAGATAAAACCATAATTTACTATGATAGTTTTATCTACGTATCATTTATGGTAACTATATACCATGGATAAAATAATAATAACAACATAACGTCATACGATTTCCCGTCACGCCGTACAAACCGATTTTACCTCAAAAACGCCCCAATATATGTACATATGTTTCACATACAAAAAACATCTTTCGCATCTTATATAAAACCATAATTTACTATGATAGTTTTATCTACGTATCATTTATGGTACCTATATATCATGAATAACTACGATACGTCGTTTGTATTGTAATACTGATGCCTTATATAGACAACAGACTTCTTTCTTTCTTATCACGATACCCTATTGAGATATTACAAAGTCGATCTCTTACGGAACATAAGAAAAATGTTTGAAAATTTTCTTATTAAATTTTATTTTTATTTTTTTAATTTGTCACTAGTGGATTCAGCGGATGTCGTCCCGCTCTGAAAAAAATCTATGTCATTTTTGCAGAAAGTATGCCAGGTTCTACTGGATCCAAGTTTTTTTTATGTGAGAAAAGCAGCACGAGCATGCAAACCACCTGATGTTAAGTAGTCGCAGCTCATCGACATCCACGTACAACAAACACGACTGACATCCTATCTGAGCTCGAACGTAGATGCGTTGCTGCTCCTGAGGACTGAGATGGTCGCTGCGCTTCAAAGTGTAGCCGGCAACCGCATCTCGCCAACCTAAACAGAAGTAATGCTTAACGGTGGCTTATGAGGGCGACGGTGGTACCTCCACAATGAGCTATAGTTCTCCCACCTTTACATATTATATGCATATTTGACACTCAGAAAGTCGCTCATTATGATCAATGCTAAATTATTTGGTGTAAATATTGCATAGATTTGTAAATAGAAAGGTTAAAATAATGTATTAATATTTTTTAATTAATATTGTGACTTCCATAAAATAAAATTTAAAGTTGGATGTAAAATTTCCATATTTTAACAAATAAACACAAAAGAACTTTTACACTACGATATAAAACTTCAAAATATCAACGTGATTAATATATATATCCGGCTAATTATTACAGATAAAATATGCAATATGAGTTCAGTTTTAATTTATTCAGAAAAAGCGCGCGGAATATGCGATATTTACAGAGACAAAAAATACAAAACTCTATATCGAGCGGCACGAATAATGTAGAAGAAAGTTGACCCGCAGTTTCCCATACTCTGTTTCCATATTTATGACGAAAGAACGCAGAACCGATTAGTCGATCCCTCTTAATCGTAGCACATTTTTTATGATTACCGGTGTAGAGCTTCCGTGTCGCGAGTTTTTATCGATTTTATAATAATCAATTCTATTAATTATCTATGGTTCGTTGAATCGATTAAGTGGGGTCAGCACTGATTGTTTAAATTAACGTCAGATTATTTTTCCTAAAGTTCTGTTTTTGTATTTAGACACATTTAACTATGTTATTCTGTATTCATTTTTGTACATACCAGTTTTCTCAGAAAATTTAAAAATGAACCATAAATTGAATTTTAGTATTCATAAAACAACATTAAACATACAAAATATACATGAAAATATTAAATAGTATTTAGCTTCGCACTTTATCAAGCGTGCCTTTAATCCGTGTGTAAACAGGCTCATTAAAAGGCGATAAATAAAATTACGCCCTTTCACGATGCAGCTTTGAGTGCGACATCTGCTTAGCGTTCCACTTCTTTAAACTCCCATAAATATTATCCAGTTATCGTCATAAATAACTTGCAATTTATAAAATAAAAAGATTTACACAAAATACACCTTTTAAATTTGGCATAATATGTGTAATCATCGAAATAACGGTTATTAAAAAAAATATCTGTCACGCGTTCGCGCCAAATCATAATTTCATATTTCGAACACCCACATCGAGCTAAAGTCCTGCCTACGTCTCACACGTATAATTAGGAGAAATGATCATGGATTTTATGCACGACAGGCGTCGAAAGGGTCGGCTGCGACCCGCAAATATATTACCAATTTTTCTTATAGCGCACACATAAATATGATCATAAAATTGTGGACCGTATGCTTAATAATAATGCCCCTTAATAGAATGGTCTTTATTAAGAATTATTACCGTGTCGTCCATATTTTCGCGCATGGGACATGAATGACTCAGATTTCATTCATCGAAGCGAGTTTACGGATAATCATTTTAATAGCACAGAATCGTAACTTAATATTGATATTCAATTATTCTTAGAATTTCGACCACACGCAATTTGGTACGACCACAAAGTCGATCGATTTATCGATTTAAAACGAAACGGTTCAAAATTTGAAACCGGCATGTCCGTGCTCTCTAATTCTGTTTTCCCGCCTATAATTGACAGTACACGGAATGCACTGTCTCTTTCTAGCTCTGCGTGTTAATGTAATTGCGTCTCTGTTTCGTCGCGATGTCACGTGCGGGTGTCAGCGAAGTGACTATTTTGACAATTATGTCATTTGCTTGTCACGGGGTGTCATTTGGGCGACGAGCGATTGCCCTGTAATTTTGTTTGGAATTGTAGAATTCTCGGGTCGTTGACATTTGTTTTGATGTATGGGAACATCTGTGTTGAGAATTCTACGTCACACGTCAATCAATGGTAGTGAAAACTATAGCAAGACAGAGGTTTGGTGAACTTTATCAACCTATTACTCTCCCACTAGACACAAATTTAAACTCAAAGTAAGACTAAGACCATAGACTATAGGCACGCCACGTGCAGATTGGGAGACTTGGCATATCTTGGGTATTTTATGGACAAATTTCAAGTTTCCTTACTATGTATTTCTTCGCAAAGCATGCACTACAAATAAGTTTAAATAGGTCTAAAATCATGCCTAAAATCAGCCCACGAAGCATTGCTTTTTCTGAGGATCAAATTAGAACGACCTATCTAAGTAAATTTACCTATCTAACAAAATTAGAATATAGTATATGCGATATATATTAACAAATCCTTTAAAGCAGTACATAGCAGCCTATTATTTCTAAGTCAGAAATAGAGCAGGAATCAACTTTCTAACCGACTTAAAGACATGTGGTAAATCTGTAATTTATCAACCGGTAAAAATCTTTTTTATTTGGAACGGTATTCTTTCCGTATGGTCTCATTTTAATTTAAAGAGAAAATAGTATCAATTTGTAATTTTTATTTCGTTTTAAACATTACAGACCTTTTTTCTTTATAAAAGTTGTTGTAATATTATTTATACATTTACGTAAATAAATGTATTGAAAATAAAATTGCAACCCTAAAGGTTATTTTATAATAAGGAATTAATTAGTTATTGGAGTCAAGTTTAAATTTTAATTGAGTAATGTAATAAGGATAAATACATAATTTACAAGGTGAAAGAACCTATACGATTCGACCGGGGAGATACCACCCCTACACCTGTTTTCGGCGTGCAGCTTATGTGCAGTTGGGTAGAGAAGCGCGGTTGCCGCCCGTTTAAAAATGAGACGACCATCTTAGTCCTCAGGAGTAACAACGCATCTGTGATTGACATCAAGTTCTTTTGTTCTTTAAGAACTTGGTTACAGATGTTCATGGGTGGCAGTGACCTCTTACCATCAGGTGGACTACACATTCATTTGCTACTTCAATTTTATAAAAAAGACGAGTTTGTGGACTTATGCACGCACGTAAGAAGTTATACGTGTTTGGCGTAACAAGATAAAAATATTTCTAAAAAAAAACTATCCTTCGCGTTATCCTATGTTTGTAGAGAAAACCACAGTAATAATAGAAAAAAAAAGGTATTGAAATAATGTTTAAATAATTTTTCCCAAACACGCCAAAAGAAGTATAACTTCAAAAATATTTGGATGATATTTCCATCCCAACGGATGTTAAAACAGGAGATGAAATTCCCTTTAAGTCAGTATTTTTTTGTACTTCACACGATTACCTTACAGTGGGAGAACTATAGTTCGACCGGGGAGGTAGCACCGCCGCCCTCATAATCCGCCGTAAAGCATTACTTGTATTTCGGTTGGAAAATGCTGTTGCTGACTACACTTTGAAGCGAGACCATCATCTTAGTCCTCAGGAGTAGCAACGTATCTGCGAGCTGAGATAGGATTTCGGTCGTGTTTGTGGTTGTACGTGGATGTCTGTGGGCTGCGACTGCTTAACATCAGGTGGTTTGCATGCTCGTTTGCTACTCTCGCATAAAAAAAACCTATGATTACCTATACCAGTTGCAAATTACGTAATTAATTGGTCACTTATACGTGCTAACGTCTAACAGTGGCTAAGATAAATGAGATGTTTTGCTAGATTATTATTTACGGAGATGAATAGATAGACGTAGTAAAGTTCAACTCATATATAATTCAATAGGCTAGTAACATCTCAATCTCTCAAAGCTAATATCATAGCAAAATGTATTCATATTTACAGAAGTTTGTTCGACAAACGAGTATGCAATTCTCTATTCGGTGTAAAGGTAATCATTCCATTCCACCAGCCTTTACGTGTCCACTGCTGGGCATAAGCCTCCTCTAGGTGCCGCCACTCTGACCGGTTCTGTGACCCGCATCCACCAGCTACCCGCTATCCTTTCCAGGTCGTCCGTCCACCTGGTTTGGGGACGCCCTGTGCTCCTTTTGTCTAGATGTGGTCCATTCATTTTTTAACATTTTTTTCCGCCGGCTTTTTTCTCCCGGTCAACTTTAGCCAACAGGCGCTCGAAGTCGATGTGCTGATTTTACACTGTACCCTTGACGTTCATTAAGTGCATGTAAATACCTAAAAATGTAATAAAATATTTGAATTTGAATAATAAAAGTTATTATTTGTAAATGACACTTTCAAACATCAAAAAATGTGGGTTTGGAGTTTCTTTCGCCGTCTCTTCTCAAAAACACTTTACAAGTATTATTTTATTGTTATTCAAAAACCGTTATGTAAAGACTACTTTGAAAAAAATCGACTATCTACTCGTATTCTACTACATAACTAGTAATGTTAAAACAAATGAGACATTGTCCTGTTATGTTCAGATAACAACTAGATAGGATATGCCTAAGTTCAGCTCATATATAATTCAATAGGCGCCGTTTAACATCTCAATCGAGGCAGACGGATGAGGCCAATCGTGAAATTCATAGTCACGAGTGGCCTATGGGCGACGAGTATGAGGTACTCGTAAAGGTTAAGGATTTCTGCTTTATTGGCTACGAAATAAATGTATACATAATTGTAGTACTTCTACTTAGGAATGTAATTAGGTTTTTTTAACTTCAAGTAACGAGCAGAATATCGTTTATAGATATCAAGTGTTCGTTGCAGCCCATATTTATCAGATTCGTGCGACTAAAATTAACTAAAAATTGCTTTACAGTGGCTTCCGCGCGCGCCGGTAATACTTCTCAATCAATATCTTCTTCTACCAATTCTGTTGTAGTAGGTAACCGGTAAAATAACACAATATAACACAACACAATACAACACACCACAACATAAGACAACACAACACAACACACCACAACACAATACTTTATTGCATACCATAAAATAGAAGACAAACATTTACATTTAATTTAAAAACTCGTATTAAAGTCGCACCAGATTCCTCAGTTCGATTCCGTTTCACTATAACCACACATATTTTTTTAAAGGTTTCCTTCCGGTTAAAGGCTGTTTTCTGATTTGAAGTTATAAAAGATTGCTACGTACAAGGCTTTGCAGCTTTATCCCTAGGAACAACAACTCATTTTTAACTCATAACCTGTAGCTTATATCATCTCGTATCTTTAGCCCTTTTTGATACTGTTCAGCTAGTCTGGTGAGCAGAGAAGTTACTGCTAAAGCTAAGGTTGTAGGTTCGATTCCAGCCTAAAATAAATATTTATGTGATAAACACGATTGTTTTTTCTGGAAGTAAAATTGTCTTTTTAAGTATGAATTTAGAAATACACTTACATGTAATTTATTTGGTTACCAAAGGATTATTAAGGATTTTTTTCACTAGTGAAAACCACACCGAAATCGATAAAGCGGTTTCAGAGATTAGCGTGTATAAACGCATAGACAAACAGATAAACATTCTAACAGCTGTTATCTAAGGCTCTATTGATATTATAAATAATATAGATATTATAAATATTATACATATATTATAGTTCATTTTTATCAAATGTAGGTATAGATATAAGAAACGATATTAGATGTCCGTGGGCGACTGTGACCACTTACAATTAGCTGGTCTGATTATAACAACAGAATAAAGAAGTGTATAATATCTTTTATTGATTCAACAACACTTCAAAATTATGTTATTTCCAAAAAAAATTAAAAAAAGATTATCAGATAAATAAACTATCAGATAGATTATCAGATAAATTTTCCCTTTAATATTGTATATCAAAATATATATATAATATTATAAGATAAATAAACTTTATCAGATAAATTATCAGAATCCGCAGTCCAAGAATTGCAAATACGTTACAGGAAGTACGTCTGCAGTTAGTACAGTCCGACGAATGTACTTTTATATAGATATAGCTGAATCCATAGTGGTATATACCATATTATGAACACCAGAAGGGATGGGTGTAGGGCTGTGTCGTATTAATATGAATTACAAAATACAATTAGTATCGTGACGATGTGACGTGACTTGACAATTTACGTGCTGAAGCGATGACCATTGCGGACCGCCACCCAAAGGGTTCCAGGTTCAAATCCCGGCCATGCAAAGATCTGTATGATGAATTTAGATTTCAGTTCTGGGTCTAGGTATTTCGGAACTTGTTTTTGCGTGTCTCTCTTCTCGATCTCGCCGGAGACTCTCTCCAACCGAACAAAACTTGCTTCACGATGAGATTGATTATGAGAGCCGCATAGGTACCTTCCTGATGAAACTGTAGTTATACCTATTGTCTTATACAAACGGTATCCAGTATTTCACTGGCAACCCTGGATACAGTTAGTAACGCTATGGCAACACTTTGTGAATACTAATGCCGCGCGCCCACTTTGTCTGCGCCGCCGTTCGAGGAACGGCTCGAACGACGAATATTGATCTAGGATTCATCTTCAAGGATAACCTGTATCTTGGAAGTGTCGAGTGTCGAGTGTCGAATGTCGGGTGTCGGTTTCAGCTATTGAGTGTAAATTTATCGTATGCGTATTTATGAATAGTGTAATTCAAACTGTCTGTCTCTAAGATAAACTCAGAGTAAGTGGAAAACTGTTTTTCCGCTTAATACTTGTAGTGTAAAAGGAGAACTGTTTTTTCGCTTACTAGATGTAGGGTAAATGGAGAAATGTTTACCGCTTACTACTTGTAGTGTAAATGGAGAACTGTTTTTCGCTTACTAGTTGTAGTGTAAATGGAGAAATGTTTCTTCCCTTACTACATGTAAGCTACGCAATGGATTATAAAACTGTTTTCACTGGTGGAAAAACGGATTAATGAGGATTTTTTGTAAATATGTTTGCGTATATTTTGCACGAAATGAATGAATGACAATTTACACACCGAAAGATAAAAAGTATCATGCTAGTTTCCATAATGAGACCAGACATTCATTTTGTTGTCAAAGTAAATTCAGTATTTTACTTTAGACATTCCATCAATATTCCATTCTTGTTTCTATTAAGTTCACAAAATAGACGTGCCAATATTGGTAGATGGGCGGTTTATCCTGGGTGAAATGGAGACCAAAATCTTCGGCTCAACAGTCAAGGTCATAAACCCCTGTACCTTAAGATTAGTATTTCCTTTACATTATATATCTTTATTTCTATTTTTAAAACTGGACAAAATCAACAACCAAATGTAAAAGACATCAACGCGCTCGTATATTGACTTGCAATGTTACAGTAGACATTGTATTGAACTATGTTCAAAAATTCAAAAAGATATTAATATGTTTTACTTGGAAAGTAATTAACTTACAAAAATAATAAACAAATGTAACATGGAATACCTAAAAACTAATTATAAAAAAAGCTTAACCTAAACAATCTAAAATTAGTCCTTGCCCACGCGGCATGGTGCCAAGAACGCTGGCATTATTCCCTTGCTTCATAGCGATCGCAATTCACGAGATATGCCTCCGTCGGCTCACCATTAGCATAATATAGCATAATAAAGCATAATATAGCATAATATAGCAAAGTATAAATTCCGCGATGATATTAGTTTAAAATCACACACGTATACGAATATGTTTAACCCCTCCAATTTATCGATAAAACTTCGAATAATTCAGACATAACGTGCTTTCCGAAAGTACGGAACCATGCACGATATTGGACACTAACGGTGTTTAAAAAGATAGGCATATTCTATATAAAACCTCGGAATAGGATCGTTCATACAAATATTGGCTCTCGCCGACAATATTAATGCTTATAACTCAATAATAATACGTATAGAGCCTAACGCAAGTGCGATGCGTGCCGCAATGCTAAAATAATGCATTTCCATTGTATAGAACGACACGTCAACTTATATATTGTATATGAATAGAATATCTGCGTGTAACGAAAGTAGCTTTTTGTACGAGATATGAAGTTGCTCAATCTATGTATATTATATATATAAAAGCTGTGATTGCCGGCTACACGTACCATCGCCCACCTTAATCCTCAGGAGGCAATGTGTGACCTCAGATAGAGCTTCAGTTCTGTTTGAGGCTGTACACGAACGTCTAAAAGCTGAAACGTTCGCGTAACATCAAGTTCTTGCTCGTTTGCTATTTTTGTCTGATAAATAAATCGATTTACCATTAAGCGGCTTGATCGTTTGCTAGTCATAAATACAGTAGAACCTCGATAAGTTAATGTCCACGGGAAACACAAAATATTTTAAGTTGTAGAAGTTTTAAGTTATCAAGAGTCCAGGGAGTTGGGATTCGATGGGAAGGGAACATATAATTTTTTTAACTTATAGAGGTGTTTAAGTTATCAAGGTTTGAGTTATCGAGGTTCTACTGTATATCGAGTGGACATCAAGTTGGATCATAAGTGATTAGTGATCGTGCGTGCGGTGCAACGGAGCTGCGTCCCGGCGCGTGCTCGCGACGTGACCGCGGCGTCACGCGGCGTCACGCGGCGCATACCCGCGGCGCTAATGAGCGCAGGTGGACGCCCCTTTACGCTACGAGCGAATCGCTTCGGAATGCTTAGAACTTTCGCGATCCACTGAAACTTTTAATAGATATCAAATTAACGATACGTTTAACTTTAAAATTGTTTGCTAAATGCTAATTTAATGTGAAATGGTTAATCTATATGCGTTCTGCAGTTAAGACCAGTTTCGATGTTTCATGTCTGCATGGACGTCATTATCACACCAAAGTATTTAAAATTAAGTATTTTTTTTTTATTTCAAAGCTTGTATTCGTTGAAAAACTGGCTTTGAAGTTATATCTTTTGGGATATGTTATTAAAAACGATCAATGTATTTTCACAGAAAAATATAAAAAACAAGGAAGCTTAACCGCCACACTTTTTTATATATTATTAATTAATTACGTATTAATAATAATCATAGTATGAATTACTATGTGTTACACTTTATAATTAGAGAAAAACAATAACTGTTACTATTTATATTTTTATATAAAAAATACAAAACAAAAATCCAACATAAATAAATAGTAGAGAAAGATATTCGACGGCACAAGTTAGCCGATAGTGTTGTTGTCAGCCTATAACTGTCCACTGCTGAACATAGGCCTCCCCTAGAGCGTGCCATGGTATACGATCCTCTGCTTTCCACATTTTCTACTCAGTCGTCCTCGTCGTCGTAATGTCGTCGGACCAGCGGGTCGGAGGTCGTCCTACGCTACGCTTACCGCGACGTGGTCTCCATTCTAGGGCTCGTCTGCTCCAGCGGCC
>DWON01004614.1:0-16022 GCA_018251015.1 Phocides pigmalion okeechobee | reverse complement strand
TGGCATATATTTTTACTCCTTTCACATTTTCATATCCAGGAGAGAGGAAGGTCATAGTGCATGCTTTGAAATATATACCATTTCACATGTTGGTAGCGGATTGTTGCAAAGTAGATTTTAACAACAATTTAATAACATGCATTTCCGCGAAGTCACGCCCGATACAAATTAACTATTAGAATTTTATTTCAAAATAACTTTAAAATAATATGAAATATCAAAAACCTAATTATAAACTAAACACTTCAGGTGATCCGTGCCCGCGGCATGGTGCCAAGAACGCTAGTCGTATTCCCGAACGTAATCTTTGTATTCATGTACTTATTTTTTAGCTTTCTGCTCGGCATCAGAGTACATACAGTGATAATATTAACTAAAATGAAAGGCCTTGCAAAAGTTAATCTGGCTTACTAAACCCTTCAAATCAGTCATGATGGTGGACAACTGATTATTACTTGACTACGCTCATTTATTACTTAGGGGCTTAGTTTCAGGCCTCCAATAATGAAGCCAGTTTACGACCATGCCAGCCGCTCGGGCGGTTATGCTTACAATGAATTTGCTAATCCACTTCTGTAATATTAAACATTGGGATCAAGGTAATGACCACCAAAGTATTGCCTGCCAATTTTAGTTAATCATAACCATTTTTTATTTGTTACAGAATTGTCTACCTATATCCCAATTGATCCTGACTCATAAGGCTATACGGAAGCAAAGGATTCGAACTGGCGTAATTACCTTTGTTGATAAATATTTTGTAATCATTCGAAAATACGAAAGTTTTAAATGGAATTTAAATTCATATGTTGGACGTGGTTATATTTGTATTGTATCATTAACTATTTAAACAATGGTATTATATTTCATATCAGCTGTGAAGTACAGAAAATATAATTTATCCAAATTTTTGGTCACAAACTTTTGGTTGGACTCACCGTTTAGTCGTAATTACGAACCATGCGAGGTGTTGAAAATCGGCTATTACAAAAGTATTCATCGTAAGTACCCGTTACATACTAAAAAAGGTAACCTGTTAAGTAAAACATCTTCGTTTTCACCTCTCACCACGGATCGCTAAACCGATCCTATTCAGCGATCGCTGTCGCGCGGCAAAATATAAATCACGACGACACACCAAACAAAAGAGTGGGTAAATGAATACTTTTCCAATTAAATCGCCGCCTTTTTAATTAAACGAAAGCTTAAAGCCTCACGGCTCATAAGGTTCAATAGGCCAGTGCCTCCCCTAATGCCGATTGACATTTTTACAGCGGTGTGAACGCTAAAAATATTTTATTAACCAAATCTGCGTTTTGCGGCGAGAATCATTTAAGGGTTGGTTTGCTTACTGACGACGCAATTTTATATGTTTGGATTGTTGAACGTTAGCATATTGTTTTTGAGTTTAATTATTTTTAGATTTATAAAAAAACGATCTAATTTTGAACTTAAATTCTGGCATCATGTTTTAACTTCAGTAATAGAATAATGAAGTGGGGAAACCTGTGTATATGATCCTCCTTAGTTTTTAAAGGTGTATAGACTTCTAAAGTCTACCAATCCGCACATGGCCAATGAGAAGAGTTAGTCGACAATCTATTGTAGATTATAGCCTAACTCTTCTCATTTTCATCCATCTCGTTCCATCTCAGTATGGATATCCTCTTGGAAAGAGGATCCCCATGCCCAGCAGTGGGACAGTAATGGGTTGATGATGAAGTATTCAATTACCAATTAAGCATTCTCTGACAGCAACCATTTAGCCAGCGTGCTAGACTATACCCTAATCCTCTTCATATTGAGGTTTCTCTCATGTCTCTTCTCAGACGAGTCTTCAGCAGTGCCAGCTGTAAGACAGAAACGGGCTGATGAAGATGAATTATGAATATTATATTACGTTTTTTTCGCAGCGTTTTAATAGGTACACCATAATGAGGTCAGCGACACAATAGGTACCTTTGAAATGACATTAAATATCAGGTCGGAAATATCTGACATTTCGCACCGGACGCCATTTTTTGATAAGAGTCCGTTTTAAAGCGAAAGTGGTTAAAACGATTGCCTCATTCCGAGCGGCCCTCGGCGACCACTTCAAATTAACGAACTCTTAAAAACTCACTCGAAAACTGTTCATGTGTTCATGTTCGTGTACCGACCTTTAATAATTGTTTATAGGTATAAACGTGACGTGAATTTTGCCGCCAAATTAACAATCCGGCCGAATTGCAACGAATCGTATGTTCGCCTGAAATATTACTAGTGCGAAACTCGAAACTTTTTGAATGTAGTGCTAACTATTGAAATAGTTGAATCGTGATCACAGTACGAAGAGCTATTCAACCGGGGACGTACCACTGCTCGTATTCATAATCCGCCACGAAGGATTTTTTTTTCTCTTGGAGGGACGTGCTTACTATCTCCAAATATTATAAAACAAAGTCCCCCGTCGCGTCTGTCTGTATGTCTGTTGATTTTAAACTCAAAAGAACTGGACGGATTTTCTCACAGTTTTCAACAACAGGTAGAGTGATTCCTGAGGAAAGTTTTGGTGTATAATAAATGAAGTATTTTTTGTTGTAAATTGGGCGAGAAATTAAATACTTAAATTCAAAAATAATTCAGTCGTCGTTTGAAATAGATGTGTCTAATTGTCACTTTTTTCAACTAGATAATTATTGGTCGCCAGTAATATTATAAGGAAGTCATGCGAGTTTATTTGCGTGTATGAGAGGATAATCTTAAGAGCCATTGTACTTATTTGAAAATACACATACGCACACACGCATACAAACACGCACATACGCACGCATGCCGTCCATGGACATACACGTCCAACCTTAAACTAGTTAGCTAAGTCTTGCTTAAAGTCGGTGCTTTGTTACTCTTGAAGACTGGGATGGTCACCTCCCTTGTAAGCATGGCCGTCATATTATGAATATGATAGCTAATTTCATAAAATAAATGACACCTATAATAAAAAATTAAAATAATATACACTTACACATCAGAATAACATATAGATTATATTATAAACATATTTGGAGATTTGGTAATAACATAACGATAAATATTAAGTGAATCGGAAACTTTCTGTACTCTGCCTATATTGGACTTATGTGTGTTGCCTAAACCGTTAGAATTTTCCGAAGATGCATCGTCGGATTGTTTCTCTTAAATGATTGTATACACAAATTATTCTCAAATCCAACTAAAGGAAATGTTGATTATAACGAATACGTTGGTTGCTTCAGTCGTAAGGCACGAGGATTTAATCCATTGTAAACCTTCCTTAATTTCCTTATCCTTTATTCGTGATGATGAATCCCCGTTGATATATCACCGTGTGGTTGACTTTCTTACGAGCTAACTTACCTGTTCAAAGTTGCTTAAAATCTAATACATATAAACTTATGTTGGGATCAAGTATAGTATGGTGGTTCTTAAGGATAGGTCATAAAGTGCTTCATTTCAGTCAGCTTCCCTGAGGACATAATAAAACCAGTCGTGAGCAACGACTTTACTGGAGGCCATTACTACAAAATCCGTTAATGACAGCTGTATATACGGACGCAAAATCCTGCCCTGAGCCTCCATAAAACCAAGTTTCACCTTCAATCCGCAGAAATAATCCACAATTAACATTAACGATCGAAAATGTAAAATCTTTTAATAGTTTTGCATATTTTAACATCTGACTTCTGCGTTATACTGTTTCTGAATGGGCCAGTGTAGTATCCGCAAGCGAAATGAGCGCTGAACTTTATTTGTTAGTTCAACGTTCGGTAGGACATGAAAGCGCTTAAGCGGGTAGAGGCGTCATTGCGCATGCGATGTACTTAACTGTCCCCTTACCCCCATCGTCAGATGCCGCCCACCGAAACGGTTTAAGTAGAACGTGTATGACCACGTGTGTGTGAGTGGCTCTCGGCAGTGTGCCGAAACGGGCTTTGTCACGCGTCGGCATGAATGAGAGAGAGGCACGATCAATATTTTGAGGTCTGCAAGCTCAGGAACTTATGAAATTTTTAGTAGTTTCATAATACCGCGCCTGTGGCATGTAATTAAATATCCTTGCGGTTTCCCCGGCATTTTGTTTGATCCCTCTGCGGCCGCTTCAAATTACCAGCTGCTTATCCATATGTGAATATGTCGTGAGCTTAATGAGCCCAATTAATTACAATTTAGACTAATAAATAGTCTAATTACGACGTAGGCGATATATAATGAAGGATACAAGCTGACAACACGGCTATGCTGTAAGTTTGTTTACGCTTAGCCAGATTATAAGAAAAAAGGTATTTATATGAAACGGAAATCTCGAATGAATAATATCTTCCAGTTAAGTAATAACTGATACGATGGACATCTGTAAACAACCTCAAACTGATGACTTGTATGCGAGATTAGTGCGTCATGACCCAGAAGTCGATGTTACTACATCAAATCCAGACTTTATTGATGATATTATAAGACAAAATTGGAATGCTATCGTACTATAGCCAAAAGAGATGTCGGTGTGGATAATATCCACATTAACCTTTTTTCTCACAATCTTATCGTTTAACAATGTTTGCATGTCAGTATGTTGGATAAATACCGCATACTACGTATTACGACAACTAACTAAGATAACATTTGGTAATACACATTTATCTAAGATTATTGACAGCTACATGAACATTTAGATGCAAATGCTTTATATATCAAAAGAACATAAAGGGGCTAACTAAAATAATACGGCAGGCAATGACAAAGAACTAGACAACGGCACAACGGACAAAGCAGATAGAGAGAAGAATAGCTAACAGTGAGAAACAAAAGAGCACAGACAGACAGACAGATACATGTATATGGAACGATTAAGGCGGAAAGTAAAACATAACGAACTTAAAATAAAGTTTCAGGAGAGTGCGATCGTGGCTGTCGGAAAATTCTCAAGTGTGAAAAAAATAATATAAAACACCGCAAATGAAAAGACAGAAAAAATAAAAGAAAAGTGAATTTAATTTCGATGACTCGTTTTGTTTTCGGATCATTGAGCTAAGCTCGAGATTAATTGAAATTGGTTAATTTAGGCTTCGAAGGACCGGATTTCATTTATAGTCCCAGTAAATGCTATGGTTACACGTAGGCTCGATTAAAATGAAGTAAACTTTAATTTGTAGGAAATAAAGTTTATTATTGCATGACAATGATCTTTTCTTAATTTAGTCAGCATTGCTAACTCAATCTTGGGAATCTAAATTTAGATTTGTTGAAGTATTTATAAATGAATTCCGTCCCGATTTCTTACATTAAAAGACTCACTTTTCAGCCAATTGAGAACTGAAAATAAATAACTTTAGAAATCAATTCATACAACAACCATTCCTATAGTTTTATATTGGGGTACCTTAGAGTCCCTCGCCAAGAGGCAAGACTCACCTGAAACTGAAGAAATTTATTTTATTCATTTCAAATAAAAATAATTAGAATACGTATATACGTAAATATTAAGATATATTAAATTTAACTTACACGTTACTAGGATAGTTAATAACAAATATGAACATAATTGCAATTGTAAGGATATCGATAAATTTTAGAAGGACACTTGTCTTACATTATAATATAGTATTAGTAGTATAAATCTTTTCATGACTCTGTAAGAAACGCATGACTACGCAGTGACCGGAGCTAGGAAAGAATCCGAGAGTAATAGCAAAAAAGAGGAATGAGCTTTGTGAAAGCAGATTTCATTTCATTTCGAGTTCTTTCGTAGCTTCTCTCACTCCATAATATTAAATTTTAGGAACAGTACTCTATCTACTAAAGTGGTTATTCAAATATTACTCTGATATAATTGTTTCGTACATACTTCATATATGTTTTGCTTTTTTATTCATCCAATAAATTTTGAGTAAAAATGGCAATGATATTGTATTTTAAGGGCTTAGCTCGTTCGATATCACCTACATATTTATCACACTATCAAAATGTAATTATATGAACAACAAGCACTGATATTTTTAGAGTATTAATAGAAATACAAAAAGTATTACATGAAATTTTGTGTTTACGTTAATGGAAAAATATTGTTAATAAAAAGGCGTTTTCATTTTACAAATTTTTTATTAGAAATAGGTAACGTTCTTTATTGTAGACAAATGTGCGTTAGGAACTGCAAAGTAAATGAAGAGCTGTTTCTAGTCTCTCAAATATATTTAACTCAGAGCTACATTCTTTGCTACGAGAGAAATTAATGCCATTTGAGTGGACTGGGATTTAATGAACATTGCTAATATTGTTCATTCGATTCTTTATTATTCCTTTTAATTATCTTCCTTGCATTGTAGTAAAATAATTGAAAACGTTTAACACTGATGAATGGTAGCAGATAAATATAAAAAAACATGAAATTATAAACATGAACAAAATTATGAGCTATAAACATTAATAAAAAATAACTAAAAATAGACCGACATTTATTTTCTTGAAATACAAAAGTAATATCTCATTAAAAACGGAGACTCCATGAAGTCCGGATACGAGGAATTGCAATGCCTTTACGTCACGCAGCTTATTTCCAGTATTGAACGATCTCGGTCCTCGACAGCAGAATATAGGGCAATAAGTCAGCAAATGAATCCGAGATGATACATTGCTGTTATAGCTCCAGTACCAATATCGTCTACATATAAGATTTCTTCCTCAGATTTATCACCCTCTATGCAAATAGTCTCCGTGATGGATATTGCGAACCGGGGAGCCGAGTTTACCGATGTGTCGAAATTAATGTTTTTTTCGACGCCAGTAGTATGAGTTTTCTGACGGAAGTCTAGTCATTTTTCATCTCAGACGCTACGCGTATTACTCATTCGTTTTCTTAAGATTATTTTAGCTGGAATTTATATTTGAGTGTAAGCACCAAATGTTATACCGAACAATTTTGGTTTAATAATGACTCTAATTATTTTTTTGTGAATATTATAGAAGTCTACGGAAAGCTTACTATTAATAAAATAAATTTAATAAAAATGCGAATATCACTAACAAATATATTATGCTGACTTATATATTGTTGTAATATTGTTTAAAAAAATAGGATAAAGATGTATTAAATAACAGAAAATAACACTTAAAAACTGATGATTTGGAAAGTAAAAAATACATCTACGATAGATTTAGTGCATGGACGTTAAATGAAAATCACTAAAATTGAGGAGAAGACGAGTTAAGAGAACATTTTAGTTTTACTCATGTTAAACGTATTGACATAATAACATTGAATAGGAATCATGTACTGAGATATTGAGTGTGGAATTCTCACTAGTGTCCGAAATCTCGTTCACATTTGAGTACGCAATAAGCTCTAAGTACCAAATAACTTCTGTAGTAATCAACTGCTGTCGAATTGTTCGCATTATTGGTTTAGGATTTATTGGTCTTGAGATGAGTTTGCGTTTAGTTCATATAATAATATTCGTTTTCTCGTGGATGACTGTGTAATATTATAAAAAAACCAGTAACGTAAATAAACCAAATACCTACATATGTATTTCTCGGTTACAAGTGCTAGATAGAAATAAAATACTTTTATTGCAATCATTATCATATAACATATAAAAAGTGAAATTATTGTATTATTTTATTATTTTATCGGTTATTGACATAATTTGAAGTTTTTTTACATTGATGTTGGCACAAAATTGAAAATTAAGGAGTCGGTAGGAAAATCATTAAAATTTCTTTCATTGAACAGTTCGATCATGCTTACTTTACAGATACGAGGCAACAGAATTAATGCGACTGCTATCAGCACTGTAAAAAGGTTTACTTTTAAATATATTCGTTTATGCTCCATATTTTAGTATAAAAGGATTTATTTCACATTCAATAGTTTATTAACATAAATAAATGGCATGGATTGGATTATATAGCGGATAATCAACTTCCTGCTGAATTAATCGTCATTATTGGGATGGATTAATTGGAGAACCGCCACATGTTAGCAATGTGCGCCACGAACCAATCGGTTGCGGTCGAGGAGTTATGACTTCGTGATCCTTACGATAATTAATAAATAATTGAATGATATTTAGGATTTAAAGTATATATCGTAATATCAATAACGATACATCGAAACTTTAAATTTGACGAACTAAAGAAAATTCACAGAAAATACCTCGCTTTGTATTTTAAAGTTCGTTCGAAAGACGGACAACCAATAGGGTAGAAAGGTCTTCGAGAGGCGACCACATCTAGACAAAAGGAGCACATAGCGTTCCACAACTAGGTGGACCGACAACCTGACAAGAATATCGGCTTTCCGCTGGATGCAGTGGGCACAGAATCGGTCAGAGTGGCGGCACCTGGGGGAGACCTCTATCCAACAGCGGATACGTAAAGGCTGATGGACTTCTATTTAAAGTAATCAACATACATACACAAAATTAGAAATAAAAATACTATATTCAAGTTAGGCCACTTCGATTTTCAAAACTACTATCAAAGAACTTTATTTAGAGTCAAATCTGATTATATTGAGTACACCTAACAGTAGATTCAAAATTGTCGCCGTACCTGACATCACATTAAGACTTGTTTTTATTTCCCTCAGCTATTACTAACTACGAGAACTAGTCGGTCAAGTAGCTACAAGTTGGACACGAAATGCTGACTTAGTTCATGAAAAGGCAAATTCAAACTGCGAAAAACTAAAAGTGGCACAAGTTGGAACGTTATGAATTAAATTTCAAATATAAAAATCAAGCTAATGTCAAATGTTGGCGCGAAACGTAGGTATTCGTTATTTCGTCGCCGCTGGACATCTCCATTAATTACGGGACTCTTGATGTTATAACAGTTTTCTTTTTATTCTTCGCTCACGTTTTCGCAAGCAATTTATTTCACTCTGCTAGTTGTGGTGAATTTTACTTACAGATTGGGGAAGCTAAATAACAAAGGAATATAGGAGGTAGTAACAGTTCAGACTTTTTGAGGTAGAAGAAAACAATTTTGGATGGGTAAGAACTTTGTTTTATCCAGATGCCATATATTGAATGGCGCGGTTATAAAATGTCATTGATAAGCGGAATGAAATTCGTAATCTGATACAAATGAAAAAAACAAATATAAATTATAGTTTTTGGCTAATTATAATGAATAATTTTATAATAACTGTGTCAATTGATATTTTTATAAGTAACATAATGACTAGACAAAGTTTCCAATCTAAGTACAAATTGTTTGTTTACGTCTTAATTCGTTATTCAATGTTAATATAACAAAGAAAATACATTAATTTCATTTGCGTGCAGTGAACAAAAGCTGATTAAGCTGCTAACATTGCAACACCATCTGTCACCTTGCGTGACTTGGTGCGACCTTTACTTTGTGCATAAAGTTTGGGGTGCCGAGCGAAGTGACCAACTGTTCCTACTATTTCGCTTTGCTTCAATCGATTGTCCATTGTTAGTAAAACATTGTGTAATCGTGAAGGTAAAAGTTAATTATGCATGAATAGCGAAAATGGAAATGACGATTGTATTTTTTTCCAACGTCCATATTACATTTGAATGCTTCATAAAATTTAATATTTTCCTATTTATAGAACTTTTTTGTTTATGGAAAAAAAATAAGTACAACTAAGGTTCAACGTTTTGTACTTTGAAATAAAAAATGTATGTTCTCAATAAATACATTTCCGAAGGAATGATCTGTTTCCCTTATTATCAGATTGTATTTTAAAAATCTAATGAGGAAATTCATTTTAATTTAATAATATCTACGTTCATGGAGGCGAAAGCAGGCTATATCAAATAAGAAATAATATTGATCATTTGAACGTTACTGAAAAAATAATTTAATTGATTGAATATCCTTTCGGTAAGATTAATACAAAAGCAAATATGTCAAACAAAATTGTTAAAGCTTAGCAATCATGAGAAAACAACGATTTGTTTCCAACATGTCAGCACCATCAGGGAACAGTGCAACTAATCTCTGGATATCTGCAAATACATTCATCACAGTTAATGCATAGGAAGTAATCGGTCCATCGCGAGATAAATCAGGGCGGATTACAACAGTTTGGGGCGATGACTGCAAGAATACCGACAATTGTATCCTCCAACTGTGCCATCAAAGAATGAATGATTTGTAAAATAGTACCGAATTTAAATGTTATCGTAAGGCTTAAACATTAGTGAGAAATGACGAATCGAATGCCCAGAAATAATATACAAATAAAACAATTGTATGCATATGAGGTATTCTGACCGTACCATAAATTGCCATATTTGAATAAGTCGTAAATACGGACTTTCTTCACGAGGAATTATTGTTTCCGTCGTGTATTTTCATATTAGCTTCATGTGGTCACGCCGGTAGATATGATAAGCGTGCAATGAAGTTGTTCATGAATGTGTAGCTATATTTGCAGGGATTTTACAAGGGCTAAATTGCTTTAGGGTGTACTATTGTTTCAGGGTGTCTAAATATTTTCCCAACACATTTACAAAATATATTTTTTTATTGGCTTAGTCTAAATATTATGTTATTCTTAAGAATATCATCGTCAACATTGACGTAAGAAACTTTTCACGAATCATTTTATTAATCTATTTGGGCTTCGTCGAGTTAATATATTTTGGGATAAATCTAAAATATGTTAAGTAACTGCTTAGATGATGTAATATTAATATAGGAATGTAATAAAACTATAAAATGAGATGAGGCATCAAGGGATGAATACGGAAGAACCCTTTATAAGCCCGAGGGCGGTTAAGCATACTGTGGTGCCTCATATGTCTGTCACCAACCAATTTAATTCAACGTTAAAGTGGAGGGCTAAGAAAAATTGCTTCAGGATTAAGATCGAATTCATAATAAATAGAGTCCAAAATTCCAAATCCAAAATTGTAGCTGGAGAACTGTTGCAGGTTGATAATGAGTTTTCTTAAGATTCACTGAATAATCGGAAGATTGAAATTGTCGTGGGAAATTGGCGCAAAAATTTGGATGTAGCACGATTTACTTTATCTGTGAGAAGGAATTGACATTATAATGAACTATAAATAGATTTTTTGTATTTTTGAAGAAGAAAATAATCAACCTTATCACAAAATAAATCAAGACAGATTACGCACGTTTAGGGTGATCGTCACTATACAAGATCGTAAATAATTCCCAATGAAAGTGCTCCTGTCATGCTGACAGACTGTAATTGATGAAGGGTTTATTGTCAATTGCACTTTGGCCTAAGCGAAATTCTAGGGGTCGCAGCGAGATATATGCGATACTGTTGTCTGGGATGATCTGAAAAATAAAATTCCCTCCATTATTCCTATCTTATTCATTAATGACATTAATTTTACATTAAATAAATTTATTAACGAATCGTATTATAAAAAAATCTGCTTATGGGCATAGTTAATTGATCTATTTATAGCTATATTAACATTATCTATTAAAATATAATCCAATACTTCAATTAAAAGCATCGTGGGCAGATTTGGATAAAGACCTGCTAAAAGATCTATTATTTGTAGGGACCAATTAGAAATATTTATAGATAACTTTTGTGTTAAATATATTATTTATGTATGTTAAATTAAATAAAGGATATTAAAAAAGGTTTAGAACAAAAAGAGATTGGCATGATCACACACAGAGGAAATATTGGCTGTTGACAATGTCGGGAACTTGGTTGTAAGTTAACAACGCTAACATTAATCTTAGCTTTATTTAGTAATTAAAAACAATGTTTTTGAGGAGCATAGTTTTTATTCACTCAATATCTATTATATTATAAAAAATAATGTAATAATTATTTATATTTTGGACTATGTCAACACAATCCATGGGACAGAAAGATCCTTAAGTGGCGAGTACGTGTAGCCGAAAGAAGAACAGGGCGTCCCGTAACCTGGTGTATCGACGACCTGGTAAGGATAGCCGGTAATCGCTGGATGCAGAGGGCACAGAACTGGTCTGAGGGACGCCATCTAAGGTAGGCCTATGTCCAGCAGTGGACACATAAAGGCTGATAGATGGATTTATACTATCAACACGAATATTATATAGTGTTATATTAATTTTGGAAATCTGAATAATTGAAACGTCTTCACATACCTTAGTTTTTTAAATTAATCTCAAATTAATTGTATAAATAGATGTGAACGATTTAATTACAGGAATAGAGGCATACATAGCCTACTCAATTGTCAAAAAGATTCTATTTCTCAATCACTAAACCCTCACAAATTGATGCCGCACTTTATAGCTGACAGAGAATAAATGAAGGAAGCCCATTTAAGCCTCATGTTTTCGTGCAGGGCAAAATGAATTACGATCCATTTAAAGGAAGTATTAATATCAATAATGTTCGCGTATTTTATTTCGTGAATAATTTGCTTACGTCAATGCTTTAGTTTGATGGGTGTATTTATGTTTTCATTACCTCTATTTCATTGAATTTTATTTAAAAAATACCGATATCGTACATTAAAGTAATTAAATTTGAAACAGTCCGTTTTTTTTAAACAAAATTATTAAAACACCTTTTTCAATTATGATCTTTATCTATCTTTATGGTATATGGTAATGCTATGGATTATTTGTAGATATTTTTTACCCTTCGAACTATTTTGCAAATAAGCGATCGTTATTTCACCAACAAACTTAATTCATCAAAAAACCTCAAAAAAACTTCCCAAATGCTAAAAACGTCTACAAAATGACTGGCAATTTAAGAATTTTTGCTTTCGATCTTACAAGGAAGCCGGGAATGACGCTTCTCACATTCGCGAAATAAATAGGCCACCCATTCATTTCTTTGTGGGAAATTGGGATAGCTTTTTATGCCACGAGGACTGCCTCTCGTAGAGAAGAGGATTTTTGATTTAAGAATATTCGCATATGCTACAAAATTAAGTGATGATTTATATTCAGAGTCTTAACAAAATAATGAGAGGTCGATAGCATTATAGCCTTCACTTTGAAGTAACCTACGAAATAATAAAAGTAGCAAGGAACCTTGTCTGGATTTACTTAGTAAGTTTAGCATTACTAATATTTATATGTCTTATAATAGATAAATAATAATGAAAAAAAAAAAGAAAAAAAAACAAAGAGATAAAACTCAAAACCATTAACGAGAGTGAAGGAATTTCGTGAGCATCTTTAAATTTCAGCCCGTTATTGTGAAATTCGATCTAAATAATATTATGATTTAAAGTTGGAGTAAACCTCTCGACAGGAGAGGGCACCAATTTAGCAGTGTTTTAGCGCAAATAATACTGATGAATTCAGCGGGCCTCTTGACTCAAGTTGAGAACATTCGAAATACTTTGGGCTCGTCGTAGACTTTAAATAAGTACAGTTGTTTTGCATCGCGTTCTCAATTGCGGGTTTGTGGAAAGCGGGATTTGTTTTAAATTATATTTTCCTTAGACATTTTTATGTTACTTAACATTATTTGAAAATATTATATTGTATCTGCACGTAATTACGAGCAATACTTTCTCTGATTACGTTTTTCTTCTTACGCAGAAATGTTTTGAAATCTATTGGCTAGATAAATTTTATGTAGAAATAAATATATTGTAAGCCTAAGTGTTATAAAGAAGTCCGAGAAATTCAAATTCGAAAGCATCAAGGCGTGATTATTGACGTCAAAGGCATTTCGTTAAATTATTCGGCCGTTAGAAATGTTAAACATTTCGACAATCAGTCGCATCGCAACGAGTACGAAAGCTAACTTCCATCAGGCAATTAACGGCATTTGCAATTCAGAATTCGCCATCGTTAAACACAGATAAAAATACTGGGAAAAAATTAAAAAGAAGTAAAAGTAAACATAAATGAGTGGCGAGTGAGATAGCGAAAACTCTTTGGCGAAAAACAAATGATTTTAATAAATTTGAAAATCTAATTAGTAACAATAATTTATAGTAGAATGCCGCATTTACATTACAAGAATTACAGATGTTAAAAGATTTTACGGTAGTACACGACCAAGAAAATCTTTGTTTTTGGTCTGTTCGGCGTATATGCTTTCGAGCTTAACTATGTAAATGGCAAAAATGAGATCTGTTAAAATAAATCTTTTAATTACTGCCAATATTTCTTCAAAGTAATAAAATAATTATGATATTAATTGATACGTTATATTCTAATAACATAGCTAGTTTATAGCAAGAATGATACTATAAAATGTAAAAGCGGCATCAAAACCTAAGAGATCACAAAATAAAAAGAAATTAACGTGTTTAAAGGCTAACTTCTTGCAGCCATTTTCTTCGCTTCTAAATTTTTAAATACGTCGTCTAATTACGTTTATTCTTTACTTAGAACTCTTTATTCGGATTTTGTGGAAACTTGAGTGTTGTTTCAATTCCTCGCAGTTTTTATGAATATTTAAAACTTCGGATTCGACTCGGAATACTTGCGAAGTCTGTATAAGGGGGTGCAGATGTACCTGAAACAATAAAAATGTACATTAATATTTATATTTTCTAGTCCAACGGAGGAAATATGTATATTCATTACTTTCTGTAAATAAATAGTAGGTATGTCTTCAAGGTTTTATGCCTATCTATTATTCATAGAAACGCTGCGACTAGCGTTTAAAATAAAATAATTTAAAAACAATGTTATTATTATTCTTCCACTATATTTGATACATGTATAAATTTTGTTTTTACTTTAGGTTTCATTTATCCACGGTTTGGGCAAAATAAAAAAAAATGTTATTAAGTAATAAAAAAAAAAGTTTTTAATAAAATAATCCTCTGACAAGTGGTAGAGCTATAATTTGGGGAGGTACCACTGTCGACCTTATAATCGGATGTGAAGTGACGTGATGGTTGGAGAGATGCGGCTATAGTTAGAAGGGAGCCGACCATTTTGGTCCTCTGGAGTAGCAAATCATAATCTTATATAGGATTTAAGCTCAGCATCTTTGATTTACGCTAAAACACAATTATTTGTTTTCCCACGCGCCAAAAAGTATGAGTTTAAAGAAAAAATAATTTACAAAGGCGTAGGATTTTCAAAATTTAAATCTTATTTTCGAAATTGACACAACTGACATTGTTCCCTATATTCATTAGTCTCATTATCCGAGAGCAGTTTGAACGTGAGTCGGCAGCGAGCGTGCAGTCATTAGGCAGCGTCGTAATGAGCGTGACCCGAAATGGACTTAAGGACTGTTGCTTTGTGACGCTCTCCTGGGAGACACTTGAACTCACTTACGGGATTTCTCACGTCTACATGTGACCTGTTTATGTTATAAATTGCTTAAATCGGTTAACCTTTGCGACTAATCTTAATGTTTCAAAAAGTTGCCATTTACCAATTTACACTATTTAAAGAAGAAATTATATTATTTGTATGTATTTCTAACAAATACCTAGACTTAGGTAATTAAATGTTCTTTTATCTAAAAAATACATTATTAGTGAGGTTTCGTTATTTCATCTCTAAATACGCGTCAAATATTTAAGTAACCATGTGTCAGTAATCTATCTCCATATTAGGTATATAAATATAAAATGTTATAAATATGAAATTGTCGTTTTTTAACGTGTTAATTTATTAGTTATTAATCTGACTCAAAACTTGCACACAGAGTACTAACTATAGTAACTTTGGTCTGGTGATATATAATATATTTCGTCAAATAGTGATATGGTTCATTACGTTACATTATCTTGGAACTAAGCAAAGAACAACATATCATATTACTGCACTGTCGTTAATAACTTCAAAACTTATTGTACAAATTAAACTGACAATAATGTACAAATTCAAACAACTATCGTAGCTCTGTCTACAAAGTCTACACTTTGAGTGCCCGGAGTTTTTTCCCCCGGTTTTTTTCTCTTGATTAAAGCCGATGTACTGATTTTACATTGTACCCTTTTTATTACGAAAGAGTATGAAACGGGCATGCAGTGGCCTGATGTTAAGTGGTCACTGCAGCCCATGGACAACCACGACCAATCTCAAATAGAACAGAAGTTCTATTTAAGGAT
>DWON01004613.1:0-16022 GCA_018251015.1 Phocides pigmalion okeechobee | reverse complement strand
CTGTTCACTGTTTTCATATTCATAGTATTTATCCACATGTTTCTAGTGTCTACATACACACACGTGTTTTAGTTTCATATGAGTGCGATTCATATATGTGCTGATAAATTATATTCTGTAGTGATTTAAATTCAATATTTTGATTAATATATTTACTATTCGTAAATATTAGTGAAAAAAAATTGTCTATATTTACTATTCTCTAAATTTTATTTTTAATAATTATATATATATATATATATGATTAAATGATTTATATTCAATTTCAATATTTATTATTAATTTCTAATATCTAATTCTTATTTGTACGATGTCTCAACGCTGTTAATACAAGACTTTTTGTATCATATTTTAGTTATCATAAGCAACTGATAACTAGTAACTGATAAGCAGTAGACATAATTTAAAAATAACATTCGGATACTAACAGAATTTACATTACCCTTAATGTAAGAAAATAAATATTTATTTATTAATTTTTTTAAATTTAAACTGAACTTTATTGCCTGTGTTGACTATCCTTTTCCAGTCCTTTTATTATTTTATTGTAATTTATTATTTGCATATAATTAAAAACTATTTTTAATGATGCCAAAGAATTATAACTTCTCGCGCGCGTACATAAGTATACGGACCCTTTTTTTAATTCTTTTACAAGCATATTTTTTATTTTATTTCCGATACATCTGCCTAATTGAACCACGGCTAACATAAAACTTACGATTGTGTTCAATTTTTATTAGCTCGTAAATGTCATTATAAAATAACAGATTACGATAATGAAACCAGTTGTTCATCAAATTAAAATTGTTTTATTATCTCTGAATATTATAAAACAAAGTTTCCTGTCGTGTCTGTCTGTCTGTCTGTTCATGATAAACTCAAAAAGTGGTGGACGGATATTCTCACAGTTTTCAAAAACAAGAGCGAAATATTCAATACTTATTTCAATACAATAATTCAGTCGTCGTTGGAAATAGATGTGATGGAAATAGATGGAAATAGATTTTTACAGCTAAAAATAACTGCATGCATGTATGAATGAAAAATAATGTAAGTAAACCTATTACCTGAGCGAAGCTGGGCCGGGTAGATAGTTATGAAATTATGATATAAGAACCTTGTATCAGTAGTTTTAATATTATCGATAATTATAAACAATAAATCTTTATTATCAAGACAAGTTGTTTGGTTCGTGTCTTCCTATACCACAAGTACGTGCAAGTAAAATGATATAACTCTAATTATTACACTCGATCATCCACCGTCCGATGTTTCATTAACACCGCCTCTCTATAAATCTTTCGCAGTGATTGCGCTTTTGTTTTAGCCGCGAAAGAAATACAACGCATTGGACCGAGCATGACCGCTGGCTAAGTTAGAGCTGTTACAATCGTGATTTCTGGTGCAAGACTCGTTGGTATGTTGTTCCTTGCTCGACAGTCCATTGGAGCTGTTAGTAGATAAGGTTCCTCTGTTCCTTGGTTCAAATTTATTGCCCAGTAAATCCATAGCCGACTTCGCGCCGCCACGCCGATGACTTGCAGTTCCCCCCCAGTCTCCCCTATACCCCCCATCGGCGGCGCTTTCAAACATTTCCAGTGCACGCTTTCAGAGGGGACACTAATTAATTTTGCCACATTCGTGCGTTCAATTGGAGTGAGCCGTTTTCTTTAGCCCTTTTGCTCTTCAGTCCTTGACTCCATACGTTCATGCCGAAGCTTAACGTATCTTTTTTTGAATTGAAAAATTCCATTGCAATAAGTGCTAGAAAATAAGCATTGTAAATATGTACTTTAAATTTCTATATCGAACACACAGGAAAAGTGGACACTGACTATTCATTATGACGTATCTCATATTTTGTATAACCGTCCTATTATTGGAACTCTGTAAATTTAAATTGATTGTATTCTTTTTACTGTCAGTGAAAGTCCAAAAGTTTCTTGCTTCACCAATGTGCTTACTCACATGATTGTGCTTAGTCGTGTAATATACCCTTCCCTACGCTTTTGTGCTGAAATCCGAGCCGTTCGATTAACCGTGACTTGCACTTAACTACACAAAGTTAATTGTGTCCGCGACCACTCCATAATGATACCTACGAAGCTCTTCCAACTTAAATTAACTACCAGATCCAATCAACGGGTGTCGTGCTACATAATAATTTGCTATAGCTCAATTTTACGATACGACTCCTAATTACATACGGTTCACGAAGTTTTATGTTTACTTACAAACATTTCGGCGAGTCAGGTTTGGAAGCCCGTTACTCATTGACCAGTTCGCAATGTGGGACAAGTAAAGGCGGCCAACGGCAGCGAAATTCAAAAACGCCTCGATATAAAATGTTACGATTAATTTTCATCCGTATAAGGTGCACGCAGACACAACATAACTGCAAACTGAGACCGCACTGTTACCAAGTTGTTAACGATACTGGGAAAAAACGATAAGAAAAAGCAAGAAGCATGTTTTATTAATTCTCCGTACACACGACGCGGCTGCGGAATGAAGCCGACCGCCATTTTTCTGCGGACGAGATTTAAATATGGAATTCCGGTGTGCGAGCGGGAGAGGCGCGTGCCATTGACCTTGCGCCAGGGCCGCGCACGCGCCGCCGCGCTGCACTACACTACGACACACACACGAACACATATGTGGCTCATTGCAGCAACGTAGTAGTCCGTGTTGCCAATTTTGTTTAAGCCATCCTTGGAATGTGTATTTATTTATATATATTCCATACTTTATTTATTATAACTACATAATAAAAAAACTGCCGCTGTAGTAGTAAGTCATGACAATATATATGTATAAGTATATTCAATATGTAAATATTCGTTTTCTTTCCAAATTACATATATTGAGTCGTTATATGGATTGTTCGTGTAATATAATTTTCAAGTATTTACACGTCAAATATACTAACATAGATTTGTCTGATTTAATGATATTGTATTGCACCAAAAATGTAATTAATAATTAAATAATACATAATTAATAACGAAAAAAGAACATTAACCAAAGTTTGATTATTTAACACGTAAAGTCTGAAACAATAGTTTATTAAAGTGCTTTAGTTCTTTAAAAAGTTTTAAAAAAGGCAAAGAGACTAAGTCAGAAAGTTCGGACTACTGGTATTTGTCTATTGCTTTGTCTCAAATGATACTATCGTCTTATTGTCTTTGATGGTCTCGTAATTATTAAATTAAAACATAGATTCGTTAGTAAATTAAATGTGATTATTTTTATAATGATATATAGAAAACAAGTCAACGAAATAAAGATTAAAAAACGGCGATGGACAGGGCACGTGACGGTGTAACAGCGTCGTGCCGTGTGTCATTACTTCTTATGTGTCAGTCTCACCTTCAAGTCACGTCAATAGATATTTAAATTGAATAAAAATATCCACACAGATCACAACACTACTTTACTGATTCGTTTACGGCGATGATTCCCAAAATAGTTACATGATCCCTAGGGAGTCGATACCGGACTTTTAAGGGAGTGTCCATATCAGTGATCACAAAAATCTTTGGTCCATGCTATACAAATGAGTCTACAAAAACGGATGTAATTAAGTAGTTCATGACTTTTTTGATTTTCCATGAATTGTTACCATTACTAATTCATATAACGGAGAAAGTTCCCGAATGCATGTAATTTCAAATAAAAAAAATTTGATAAAAGAAAATAAACACTACAAATTAATACAATAACTAACTACTAAACTTACTACCGTAGAGTAGTGTCAACTATTACAAGTATATTTGAATATCATTGTAACAATTTGATAAACAGCTCAACAATTGTAACAATTATAAAGGGTCTAATATAGTAAATTAAATTAAAATATATACGACTAATAGTAAATATACGACCAATACTAATAGTATTTACAACGAAAATATGAGGAACTACATAAACATCTATGAGACAAAAAGTTTGGACTCCTCTGATCTACGGTAAACTGTGTAATCAACGTGATTGTTCTCACGTTCGACGTCCACACTACACATTTCACCGTTGTTCTGTACAGTGCGTGCGTGACGTATCGAGCTTCAGAAAGCTCGAGGTACGGTTATAGGTATGCCGACATACGACAAATAATCGATAAATTCCTCCACGTATTTATAATTTTTATTTTTTGTATTTTTATGTACATATTTATAAATAATGCTAGCTTAGTGGTAAGCTCTTGGCCTCCTAAACGAGTGGTAAATCATTTCACGTATTTTGATTTTTCAAAGTTATGTGGGTATTAAATTAGTAATTAATAATCACTTGTTTTATGGTAAAGGAATCTTTGTGAGTAATATGCTAGTTTGAGAGTTCTCTTTATAGTTGACAAAGGTGAATGAAGTCTACTTATCCGTACTTGGTCAGAGTAGTAGAAAATGCTTTAACTCTTCTCATTTTAAGAGATCCATGCCTAACAGCAGCGTACGATAAGAAAAGAAATAATATTATAATTTACATTATAACTTAGCCGTTCTACGTAGTAGGTATATAAACAAATGTGGATATACGTATAAACTGGTATTGTCTGTTTATTTTACAAACATGTCGGAGTGATACGAATGACATCGCAAATACCCGAATGCCAGCCCCACTACGCCCGCTGGGTACTTAATTAGGGAAATCGCGATGTTCACACACGAACACTCGAAACTCGTCTAAACTACCGTTGCTACGGTAATGAATAACAGCTATTTGTGAACTAAAATCATGTTTTGCTGAGATTAATTATTGATAAGATCTCATATTACGCCTTAAAATTTGTACTTAAAATAGATACTGTATTTTTTATTTATTTCTAAGCAGCCCTCTCAGCCACAGTCTTTTATTTAATTCAACGCTATAATCATTACTTTTTTAAATAGATTATTACAGTATAACGTCTATGTGACAAAGTACATTCTTAAAATTGAATAACTATAGTAGAATAGAATAATGACATATAAAAATAGAGTTAAGGCAATGAAATGTCATGTGGTCTAGCACACCATACAGCCGGTTGATGTTCAATAATAGTATTTTTTCTTTTAACCCATTCATAACGGCCACGAACATTAAAAAAACATTTCTTTCACGCAGGACTTCTAAGGCTTTGTCGTTAAACATTAGGTAAGCAAAATATTCGGTTACTACTTCTGTCACGTAAGTAAGGAGATACATTACACGAATAATATTATATTATCTACCACCAAAGTTTAACGGTGGTTTCCTATAGTGTTGTAGTTAACTGTTACTTAAAAAATTGAACTCTACGGATTTGTATAGTTTTAGAATCAGACTAATTTTATTAATAGACTAAATACACTCCACAATAAAATATATAAAAATTCACAAATTCAGAACATATAAATTATGTTCTTAAATTTATGAACACATCTGAGTATGTATAAGATATGGTTCAGTCATTTGTCAAAAAAATGGCAAGACGATGTGTATATATAACAGTAGTAAAAGTATTCTTATGTCTTGTTAACAATATTTTTTTCCTAAAAAAGTATTTTTAAACTTTCTCGTACCTCTGAACTTTAATAATTGATCTCCACAAACAATAATCCACAATTCTATTTTTTATATTACTTGCAAAAAAGTAATGAATGTTTGAACAGGATTTCGTCCCCGACGATACCTAATATTCCACCACCACGTCTAGACGGTACTATAGTTGTGTCGTACCTATAAATTGCGTTGATCGAAGAGGGAGCAAACAATTCAACTATTTGAACTGTACCGGTGCACTCTCGAGAGAAAAATGATTGCAATATTCAATATCTTTCCACGCTTTGTCTTTTTATGACCACCTGACAAAGATGTTACCGAGAAGTAGAAATACATTGAGAAAATAAGATAAAAGGTCAAGACATTTTAAATATTTTTAATCAAACTTACCTACCATCCTACGTACCAACGAAGTAATATATAGCTTAAGTATGTGATAAAATTATATTATAATCGAAATATAATCAATTTTATTTGTAATATTTCGAAATCCTTCTTGGGTAACATATTTGTTTATTGAGAATTCAATAGGTATTGATACAAAAAATGCGCTGTGATATTACAAAATGGGCAACCTACTTCCTACTTCAGAATAATAACTCATATAAATATTATTTTATAAATCTTTCCCAAATATTATTCTCCTACAAATATGTTTTTAACTGATTCACTCTACTTTACGCTACCCTTTTTTGTCGTATCATTTTTCCAAGAAAGTAATTAGCAGAATGGTATCGTTCTAGGAACTCATTAATTAAACTGTTTTTAAATCAAAGTGCCTTCATCATGTCTTAAAAATATGCTTCGTAACTTTACACAAGCTACTAATAGTAATATTTAATCTTAAAACTTTATATAAAGATTTTACAAACTAAATCATTTGAAAGTAAATTAGTATGTTATTTGAGGTAAAAAATGCGTATATAAAAATCTTTACACTTATTTTTAAGATTAGATGATACAGCATACATGAACTATTCTTTATGTTTTGATAATTTTGCTTTTATTTATAAAGCTTACATTTGATTAATAAAGCTTAGAAGTTGACAGATACTTAAAAATAAAAATCTTCATTTTTATTTATGCCCCTACAGACAGTCCTCATGTCTAGGTATTGAAACAATTTGTGACATTAAAGCTACTAGAAGACTTAAATACAAGTTTGGCATATAATATACAACAGATAATGCATTTTATTTTGCAATCAAAATAAGTCCTGGTGTCGTAAGAATGCAACTGATAAAATTGATATTGTTTGTATCTCAACAAGTGATGTGCTGGATATTCGTATCTGTGGATATCATAAGAAAAAAGTTGGTTACATCTCTTTTTGGCGGATTTATAACGCATCTGTATTCATTAATAAATTTCATTACATATTGGAAATTGTATGAGTAAGTAGCAATTAATTACAAATACATTTATAAGAACATGTACACATTTATGTTGTACTAATTATTTTGTGCAGTTATGTTACTGTACATAGTAGTATTTACTACTATGTACAGTAAAGATTAATCAATAGTACCTTATAATTTTATAAGGTACTATTGATTAATTTTTATAATGTACGGATACCTTAATTTTTATGTTATGCTTATAAAGTTAAGGTTCCTATTCGTATCCGTAGATCTAGATACGAATGATCCATATTCCTATCCGCGCATATAAATTTTTATCCGATCCAGCACATCGGTAACTACAATTAAATTCTGGGAAGAGGGATCGACCACCACGCTAGTGCACCAATTATGGACATCTGAATAATGCGTTATTTGAGATACTTGTGTTGTAGGATCGGAATTCCGATAATTGAGATGTGCTTATAATGCAAAAGGATACAGAATGGTAGTATCATTTTTCTCCTTTACCCAGAATGATTAAAATGATTTATCTATTCATACGAATGTTTATGTTAGTTGAATTCCGGCGCCACACTCTATTCTAACGTAAAGCAATTCTTGCTTTTACATAGAAAGGTATGGTTGCCGACTAGCTTTAAGGGCATAAGAATCGACCATCTTGGTCCTTAGACGTAGTAATACATTAATTTATTACGTAATAATACATATACGTAATAATACTTGACGCCTTCAGGTAGAATTTCAGTTTTAAATGGAGTTGATACAAACATGGACTGAATTGAACACTTATCATCAGGAAGAGTGCATGATACACATTATTGGAGGCGACCATCTTAGTCCTCAAGAGTAGGAACGCATCCGCGTCTATCCTTAAACAGAACTTCTGTTCTATTTGAGATTGGACGTGGTTGTCCATGCGCTGCAGTGACCACTTAACATCAGGTGACCTGCATGCCCGTTTCTTACTCTTTCATAAAAAATAATAATAATAAAAAACAAACAATCATGTCTGCCAAAATGATTTTTGAAAAATATTTTTATTACATAAAAGGTATCTTATGTCCTTTTTAATATCTCTAAGAATATGTGTACAAAGTTTCATGATTATCGGTTGAAGTTTTTTATGTGCGAAGAGTAACAAACGGATATGCAAACCATTTCATGTTAAGTGATCGTAGCCCATAGACATCCACGTACAACTACGAACACAACTGAAATCTTATCTGAGCTCGAAAGTAGATACGTTGCTACGCCTGAGGACTAAGATGGTCGCCTCGCTTCAAAGTGAAGCCAACAACCGCACTTCCCCAACCGAAATACAAGTAATGCTTTACGGGATTATGAGGACAGCGGTGATACCTCCCGGTCAAACTATTTCTACCACCTATCAGATGATGATCCATGATAATAGCGTGAAAGCGTAACAAACAAACTTACATTAACATTTACAATATTAGTATAGATATGGATGCATCTGTTGGCAGTATTAATGAAGCCGTTAAAACAAGTCATTCTGTAATGTTTTGAAAACAAATAGATCTATTTAAAACAATCTAGTGTTCAATAGATTATTTCTAAAACAACTGACATAACTATGATGTCATATCGGCGATTTCTAAAATGGTTATTACCTTTAAAACTTTAGTATAGATTATACTTCCTTGACAGTTACACGTTGATATGTCAGAATTACAAGTTTTGTTTCTGTTTTTCACCATGCCCCTGTGTGGCGCTAGTTACCATGAACAATATAGAGGTATGTTTTTTTTATAATTATGAAGGAGTAAGAAACGGGCATGCAGGCCACCTGATGTTAAGTGGTCACTGCAGCCCATGGATAACTACGTCCAATGTCAAATAGATCAAAAGTTCTATTTAAGGATGGACGCGGATGCGTTCCTACTCTTGAGGACTGAGATCGTCGCCTCCAATAATGTGTATTTGGCAACCACATCTCTCCAACCGAAACCCAATACATGAAGAACATGTTACATCACGGCGGGTTATGAGGTTGGCGGTGGTGCCGCCCCGGGCGAGCTCTAACAGCTCTACCACCTTTAAAACCTACCTATATATATATTTTTATAATACGAAAGTGCCTCACAATTATTAAAAAAATAGATGGTCTAATTTTCTCTACAGTGTTCATAAATTACATCTAGGCAGCGTAACGGAAGGCGGCACTAACCTGGAGCTGTTTTCTTTAGACTAGATGCTTTAGTGTAGAGACACAAAAATATTGTACTTTTAAGATCCGTTTAGTATCTACGAATACATAGACGTAATGTCCGCCCGCAGTCTTGTAGCGAGGATGTAAATACAGCATTTGTGTTCGCCGTAAACTTGCACAGATTTACACAACAATTGAATGATGCCGCTTGCGGGTTATACAACGTACCACAGCAGTTATGTTTCCCGTTAAAGTGTTCATAAGATCTTCTTAAAATATTAAACGGTCTAATTTTCAACACTTTCCCAGCGAAATACAACTGCTTGTGCATTGCGCAGTGCAACGCGCTTGCGGCTTGTACACACCTGTGTTGTACGTACAAATCTGTATGGATTACGGGCAAGCAAGTGCTGTTATTATATCGGAGCTACAAGACTGAGAGCGGAAACAACGTCGATGTATTGATAAATGTCATGCAGATGCTAAAAATACAATATTTGTGAGAGTTGGCGTAACTTCAGTCTAGAGAAGAGACCCAGTTTAGTTCACTTCGATCTAACTTATACGCTTAAGTCAAAGTGTTGATAATACGAAAGAGCCTCACTCTTTTAAAAACATTAATCTACTTTTTAAAAAGGTCTGTTTCAAGTTCTGTTTGGGAACTCATCGAAAGGACAGTAATGTGGTAGCAGCATTTTATTTTTAAGTTTGTTTTTTTTATTATATAAATTTTGGTTGTTATAATTTAATATAGTTTAGACTTGAAATATTGTATTACATTTTTAATTTAATTAAATGTTTAGTTCTACTGTTGGTATATACAAAAATCCAAGCCTCTAATGACGTATAGATATACATTTCATTCTGTACGAATAGAACTGTCAAACGTCAACTCATTCGTTCACCAATCAGTAACTCGGTCGTTATTTCGAATTATAATTTTCTTATATTAAATCAGACTTTCAAGCTGAGCACACCTCTTTTATTTTCTCCTGTGGCCATTATCCCTTCATCTACGTTAATATTTTTCGTCTGAATAAGATACGAATGTCAAATGACTAAGAAAACAGATTTTTTGCGTCCCTGAATATGTATTGGGACAAAGGTATATCACATTCCACAATTATAAGTTCTTTTGCACTTAAATATGAGCACCGTCAGCGCTTTTAGTCAATGCACTGTGAGGCAAGCGAACTATCGTTTCCCTAGTCTGCTCCCAGTACGTGTAATAACGGTTGAATAAACAGCTAGATACGGAATAATCCTTTCATTCCACCACCACAAACGAGTACCTTTTGATACACAAATATTTACCGTGACATCTAATTATATTTTTTATGTGAGAAGAGTAGCAAACGAGCATGCAAACAACCCGATGTTAAGTAGTCAGCCCATAGACATCCACGTACAACCACAAACACCGCTAAAATCCTATTTTAGCTCGAACGTAGATACGCTACTACTCCTGAGGACTAAGGTGATCATCTCGCATCGAAGTGTAACCGACAAACGCACCTCTCCAACTGAAACACAAGTAATGCTTTACGGCGGATTTTTACAACAAAGGTGGTACCTCCCCGGTTGAACTATAGTTCTCCCACCTTTGTAATCTAATATATTAACTCTAATATCTAATAATCGACATTCGCACCCGCGGATATCAAAATTTTCGTATCCACAACACTGTTCTATACAACTGCAGTTTAACTACACGTAGCTGCTTTTAATTAATAACAAAATTAATCTTTACAGTTCCAATCGCGTCAGCTGACAGCTGGGAATCCTATATTTTTGAAGATAAAAAATATATTATCCAGAATTTACCTGTTACTTGGGAAAACGCGAAGATACTATGTCGGTAAGATTGTTTCATATAATTGTAGGAAACTACCATACCACTTGGTGTGACCTTACAATCGATGGACATTTACCCGCAGAGCCGTTAAAGCTCGCCCGGGGCAGCACCACCGCCACCCTCATAACCCGCTATAAAGCAACACGTTCTTCATGTATTATGTTTCGGTTGGGGAGGTGTGGTTGCCGGATACACGTTATTGAAAGCGACCTTCTTAATCCTTAAGAGTAGGAACGCATCCGCGTCCATCCGTAAATAGAACTTCTGTTCTATTTGAGATTGGACAACCATGTATGTGATTTGATCTGATCTAATGTGATCTGGTGTGATCTAATGTGATCTGGTATGATCTAATGTGATCCTGTGTGATTCAATATGATTTGGTCTGATCTACTGTGATCTTATCTAATCTAATACAACTAATCCGTTTGTGATTACATGATTATTACTATTATCAGTGAGTGTGAGTTTGTTCCGTTTGGCTTTGAAACCTTTGGTCCAATGGTTCGTAGTGTCAAAACGTTTTAAAACAATTAGTACCATGTTTGATCGAGGCTGCTGGTGAAAAGAGGGGTAATTCATATCTTGCGTAGAGAATAGCGATCAGTATTCAACGCGGAAATGCGGCTAGCCTTCTTGGCACCATACCGCATGAGCACAGACTGCATAAGATTGTTTAGATTATGTTTATATTATAATTTTACGAGAGGTTTTCTCCGTCGGCTTTTTTCTCCCGGTCAACTTTAGCCAACAGGCGCTCAAAGCCGATGTACTGATGACACTGTACCCTTGACATTCATTAGGTGTATGCAAATAACTTACAATTAAATAAAATATTTGAATTTGAATTAATTTTAAGGGTTTCGTTATAGTAATTAACATGTAAATTATGTGATCTGACTTGATCTGATCTGATTTGATTCCTTTATTGTTACCAGCGGTCACCACAACGGTTCTCTGGCAATGTTGGAAACACGAGAGAAAGCTGAATTTCTTGCTGAAGCATTGTCTGAAGTACAATTTTGTAAGTTTCATTTTTATTACTAGGTTTTCTTAACATCAAAAATTCTTGTATGCCTTTTAGATAAGCAACATCTGCTTGATGTTATAAGTTGAAGTGTTATGCTTTGTAGACTTTGTTACAGATGTCGGAAAATAAGTTTAAATTTATTATTAAACAAATATTGTGTGAAGTTGCGTAAAATAAAACCATCTATTATCTAAATGATAAACTCGTATGGTCCGAAACGACTCCAGGTCCACTTGCTCCATTAATTTAAGTTATTATTTGTAAATGACATATCCGAAGATATAAAAAATGTTTTGGAGTTTTTTTCGCCGCGTCTCCAAAACAAAACCTTACGAGTCGTTGGTAGTATATTGATGTTCAAAATGAGTTCTGTAAAGAATCTAATTTGAAGAAAAAAATGATTTGGTTTTATTTGATATGATAAATCTTAAAGAATAATAGTGGCCATCTCGCCCGTTTGTTGCTCTTATAACATTTTTTTCTAGTTGTAGAATCAGTATGGATTGGTGCTAGAAGAGATTCCGGGGAAGATCCGGAGGGTTACAGGTGGAAGGGTGGTGTGGGACTGAGACGCACTGCTTCGGATATCCTTGCGAGTGAGCGAGATGGGTATACACAGAAACGATTTCCCGTGGTAAGTATAATATAGTAGACTAACGACCCGATCCAGCTTCGCTCGGGTGAAGCTGAATCGGGTCACACTTACATTATTTTTCTTTATACGCATCCAGTCATTACAATTACTGAATTTAACTACTTAATTTCTCGCTCAATTTACCAAAAAAAAACTAAAAAACTGTGAGAAAATCCGTCCAGTACTTTTTGAGTTTACAGTAGTTTTGACGGGAGACTTTGTGTTATAATATTTAGAGATATATATTTAAGTATTTATATACGTATAAGCGTACAGTTAAATCGGGGAGGTACCACTTCAAAAAGTTGTAATTACTTCAGGTTTAAATAAAAGTATATTTTATAAATCAATATATTTTATTTTACATACTTAAAATGGATTACCTTAAAACTAATTATAGTAAAAGCATAATCTATCAATCTAAGAAGAGTCCGTGTCCATGTGGCATGGTGACAAGAACGTTGGCAGCATTCTCGTACTAAATAGTAATCACAATTCTCTGCACGAGATACCAACCAGACCTCTTGTCACTAGTAGCGTATGCCAAAGATGACAGTAATTATTTGAATTTTTTGTTTAAACTTTATAAATAAGTTTTCATAAACCTATATATTATTTCCAGGCATTATTTTAACAAATAAAAGATCGATCGATTATACGATTGATTGATTGTCCGATTTATAGACTGAGCGATCGATCGATTGATAGACTGAGCGATCGATCAATTGATCGACCGAGAGATCGATCGATGGATTAAGCGACCGATCCATCGATTGTTCGATAGAACAATTTGTAGATAGAGCGATTGATCGACCGAATCATTGCTCGATAAAAGAGGCAAATTATGTCTGTAACCTACAGTGGCTCAACCGAACACATGTCCCAGTGCCGGATGGCGGCGCAGACTGTGTAGCATTGGAACGTGTCAGCCATGATCTGCCAGTGTTTTTGGATCTGCCCTGCCAACTCGAAAGACCTTTTGTTTGCGAGAAAGGTATGTCTACTCGACAAGAGATGGCGCTTTACAGATAGATGCTACATCGCATTAATTAGGTTTTGTTAACGTCGTCTTTAATAACTATCCTTTTACTACAAGTATTCTTGAATCTGCTTTGCCATCTGAAAAAATATTTTATTTGCTAGAAAGGTACGTGGCTACTCCACACAAGATGGCGCTACACGGGCAAATGCTGGATCGCGCCAATTTCACTTTTTATACTAATATTTTATTTTTATTTAAAATTGAAGTTAAAAACAAACTTGTTGTCTACCGGATGGTAAGTGGTAACTATACATTATTGGCTAACTGCAAAGTCCCACTTGAAGTCGATTCTTATACATCTGCAACCAACTTCATAGAGAATAAGTTCCAGTTGAAGTCGATCACACGCATTGCTACTCGTGACGACTAAAGACGCTTCATTTGTAAATTAGATGGCAAGCGGGATTTTTTTTTAATATTAACAAAAGCGCATGTTTGTCAAATGAAATATTTTCAAATTAACAGAAGATTATGTTTTCGAATGAAATATTTTTACATAACAGAAGGGCATGTTGGTCAAATGAAACATTTTTACATTAACAGAAGCGCATATTGGTCAAGTAAAATATTTTTACATTAATAGAAGCGCATTTTGTTCAAATGAAATATTTTTACATAACAGAAGGGCATGTTGTTCAAATGAAGCATTTTTACATTAACAGAAGCGCATGTTGAGGTTCGCATACAAGAGCTGAAGAGCGTGCGATGCAGGACTGGTCTTTACCGGGTGTACGATGGCAGGTTGGACTGGGACCAAGCCGCGGCCTATTGCATATTGAAGAAAATGACGTAAGTTCTTGAAACTATATTTTCTTTTGGCGCTAGCAAAACAGATTAGTAGGGATTTGACATAAGTTTCTGAAGTTATACTTCTTTTGAGGCTGGCAAAGTAGATTATAGTGTATTTTAAGCTAGCAAGTCTGGTGCAATGACGCAATACATAAGGTTAGCTTAGGACGAAGTTGTATGCGTTCTTGTAACATATGTATATGTAAGTTTAAGATAGGAAGTGCGCGAGCCTATCAACCGTATTTTCATATGATGTATCACATAATTTTAGCCTGGGATAAAATTACGCTCGTCGATCTAACGACTAATTTTAGTATAGGACAAAATTATGCACGTTGATTACAAATATGACTAAATCCTATCTGAGCTCGAACATACATAGATACGTTGCTACTCCTGAGGACTAAGACGGTCGCCTCGCTTCAAAGTGTAGCCAGCAACCGCACCTCTCTAACCGAAACACGAGTAATGCTTTACGACGGATTATGAGGGCGGTTGTATGCTAATAACTAATATGTGATAATCTCTCATTTTTGCTTATGAACTAATAAACTAAATTTAATTTTATTATTTTCAAAGGTTGGCTAATGTTTCTACAATGAAGTGTCTTCGAAAATTAGGACTGACAATGCTGAAGTCTAGACCGAGTAAGTTCAAGTAAACTATTGTTTCTCTACTTATATCGAAAATGCAAACATGCAGTCCATCTGACGGTAAGCTCACTGCCGTAGGGAAATGCAACTGTGTATAAGACAGTTCTGAAATAGATCAAATACGTTGCTGCTCTTTATGTATGTGTTTTTTTTTGTGCGAAGAGTAGCAAACGAGTATGCAAACCACTTGATGGTTAGTAGTCGCAAGCCCAGAGACATCCATGTACAATCACACGTACGACCGAAATCCTATCTGAGCTCTAACATAGATGCGTTGCTACTGAAGACTAAGATGGTTGCCTCGCTTGAATGTGGCAACCGCACCTCTCCAACCGAAACAAAAGTAATGCTTTACGGCGGATTATTAGGGCGGTGGTGGTACTTCCCCGGTCGAACTATAATTCTCCCACCTTTCTGTTTATATACATATTTACTGTTTAGATTTTAGATGGTTTTCTAAACTCTAGAAGAACGATTAATCACCACTCAAAGTAAAGAACAAAGTACTACAGTTAAACATGTATTTCAGGTATTGAAAGCGCATGGGTGGGTGCCCGAGGGTCACTGGGACAGTGGACGTGGCTGGATACGGGAGTCAGCATCTTCCACCCAGTTCTGTATTCCGACATGGAGCCCGGACAGTGGCCGCCGATGAGGTAACTTCGTAGTGACTTTAAATAAATGAAACTTTAAAATACATTTAAAGGTGGTAGAGCCGTTAGAGCTCGTCTGGGGCGGCACCACCGCCACCCCCATAACCCGACGTAAAGCAAATGTTCTTCATGTACTGTGTTTCGGTTGGGGAAATGCGCTTTCCGTTCTATTTGAGATTGGACGTGATTGTCCATGGGTTGCAGTGACCACTTAACATCAGGTGGCCTGCATACCCGTTTTTTACTCTTTCGTAATAAAAAAATACTATGTACCGGGTACTCGTGAGTGACGATTTTTGATTGCCGATATTT
>DWON01004612.1:0-16023 GCA_018251015.1 Phocides pigmalion okeechobee | reverse complement strand
TTTACAGGAGAGCCATTTAAAGTTTTCAAAATCAGTTCTCGTATAATTGCTCTGTAATTTTAAAACTGATAAATAGGTGTTATATACTGTTAAAAAGATATTTTTATTCTGCTTTAAATGGTTGATTCGGATATGCAACTGACAAAAATTGAATTTTTACAATAAAAAGGATATTGAATATTTTTGATTTGCAGCCCTTTTTAGAGTAGCGATATATTGAAATTCAATTAACACTTTCCCTGCGGCGAACATTTGTGTATTAATTGGCGCAACGCGCTTGTGGCTTGTACACACCTGTGTTGTAAGTACAAATCTGTATGGATTACGGGTGAACACAAGCGCTGTATTTGTCGCTACAATGCTGCGAGCGGAAACAATATGTCTATTTGTAGGTGCTAAAAATACTATATTTTTGAGAATTATCGGCGTATCTCCAGTCTAAAGAAAACAGGGCCGCAGAGAAAGTGTTAAAATATTTTTTATTGAAAAACAAAAATTACTCACTCCTTGGTTTGACAGGGGTTACGACATCTTGGGCTTCAATTTTTGAACTACTTCTAGTCACTTTTCTTGTGGATACTGGATTTTTATCACAAATCTTCAAAGCTACTTCAGTATCCTTCTTCACTGATTTAGCCTTGCTATCTGCACTAGCTCTCGTAGTTTTCCTGGTAGATGCAGGTTTTACCTTATCAATAGTTTTTGTTACTTTTTCCGTTTCAACTTCTACTGGCTTCTCTTTACAGTCCACACTGGGATTTTTCTTACTTCTCGCTCTAGTGTTAGCAGGCTTGCTTTTACAATTTTTATTTGTCATTGACCTTGTACATCTGATTTTTAATGGTATTACTTTCAGAATCAATTCATTTTTATCCTTCTTCTCAGCGTGTAGCTGCTTGGCTAAATCATTCTTTTCTTTCAATTCTCGTTTTTCCTTCACTTTATATAATCTTATCATAGCTGGTGTATATCCTTGTAGTCCAGGGATTGATTCTTCTTGATCTTTAGTACTTTTCCCAGCAACTTTTTTCTTAAAATTTGCCACCACTTCCTTCATAGCATATGTCGGATTTAATCCTTGTAAGTAATCTTTCTGCATCAGAGGAGATTGTAAGTTTGAATCTGTATTGCTTTCCGATGAGCAATTCGACAGTTTTCGTATTCTGTACTTACAAGTATTTTCATCATCATCCTCGTCTTCTGCGTCAGTGTTAACTGCGTTAGTGTTCCGCTCTTTACGGATAATATCCTCAGGATTTCCCGCCAATATTTCCGCCCAAGTAAATTGCCTTGCCGATCCCATGAAATTACCAAATTTGCCAATACTGTTCCTATTTCTTTTGACTCCTTTACGCTTCTTAATATTCTTTTTGTTTGAACGCAAATTTTTCGGCGATAATTTTTTCCCAAACACATCATGCGGCATCAGCGATTTCTTAAGGCGTGCGACCAGATCTGCGTCGGAAACAAAGAAGTTTCTTGACGCACATGGCTTGCGAATTCCATCGCTAGACGAATTTAGAGTTTGCTTGAGTAGTTCCAATTTAAGGTCGTTTTCAAAGGAATAAACATTTTCCCTTTCATAAGCTTTCTTTATACCGTTTCTGGCTAAAAATTCTGGGGAAGTATTCTTTCGCCCAAATCTTTTCGAGTAACACAATTTGTTGCGGCTCATTGGTGTTAGAGGGGTCTCTATGAAATTGACCGTCAAATCTTTATCAAGAGCCCAGCCATTTTTCAACAACTCACTTTTAAATAAACTCTTACAGTATTCATAGTCTGGTCTCTCATTAAAATCAAGGCTTGTGATGTATTGTAGATATTTCTCCATGAACTGAGGGTAGAATTCAGTCTTGAAGCAAGTTTTTAGCAACAGTTTTATGTCACCCATAAAATTTTTTTTTAGGGCATGAACTAAATCTGGTTCAGCTAAAACTTCTGTTGTTTTCCATGGCAATGTGCCCGTTAGCCAGTCCAACAAATTATACCCAAGGGTCTCTAAATCCGACCTTCGTGAATGAGCTCCGATATGGGAATCTCTGGAACTGTATTCCAGAGTTCCATCATGTGCTTTCCTAGCATCCATACCAAAGTCTTTGTGATCCCCGCGTGAATCTAAAAATTTAGATGCAAGGCCGTAGTCTAATAAATACACTTGTCCACTTGATTGAGATAAGATGGCTTCTTTGTGAATATTGTCCAAATCAGAATCACTTCTATTCGAATCTTCTTGATTGTATGTAAAACTTCTATTTCCAAAATCATCTAGAAGTTTCTGGTAAGACTTATCTGAACAAACCGAACTGTTTAAATCTTCATAATTGACATAGTTTGATATCTGTCTTAAGTTAAATGCGTGATGCCTATGTAATTTCCTGCTATCCTTGTCGGACAAGATTTTACTTAACTTTTTCTTTACACTAGCCAGTCTTTTGTCATTGGATTCCTCATCGTCATTACTCTTATAATCTCTGACGATAAAATCTTCATCATCATAATAGTTAGAAGATCTAGACTTCCCAGTTTTAGCCTTCCTGTGTTTCCTTGATAGAATAACAACTTGTTTTGTGTCCTTTTGAAAAGATGTAGGTTTCACCGTAGGTGCTTTATTAAACTTATTTCCATCAAATCCAAGCATAAGATTAGAACTTTTTATATCAGAATGAGTGTATCCCTGACTGTGTATATATTCCAATACATCTAGTATCTGTAAAGCTATGATAAGTACATTCTTTAAATCAAGAACTTTTGTTTTTGCAATGACTTTCTGCAAGTCAATATCATAACGTGGCAGAACTAAAAACCTATATTTGATTCCAGTGTTTTCATCAGTAAATGACCCACTGGCAATGTAGACTGGCATGCCCAAACGCTTCTGTTTCTTTTGTAAACGCCATGCTTTTACTGAAATAAAAAGCAATATAATAATTATCATTATCATTACTTAATCACTTACTACTTTAGTGAATGAGTGGCAGTTTTAGAAATTTTCCAGATATAGGCTGTAATGTTTTTACAGTATGTTTACCTATACAATTATCATGTCTAGCATATTTTTCATAATCCAATAATTTCGTAGAATTCCCATGTAAAATTATTATTGGATATATTTTTAAACTACACATGATACTTTAACACGTAATGGTCAATACTAAGATTGAAATTGGTAATATTATCCACTAAATCATTTATTTTTTTTATTATAATTACTTTAAAATTTGATATAGACTTTTATCTGTAAGACATCAGGAAACCATCATGAAAAAATCTTTTTGTTTTCTATAAGGTAGCAAAAAAATGTGGTTTCCAAATTTTCCACCCTAAAATGTGCCACTGAAAGAAAACTGTAAGCTAACATATGCCTTAATTACTATTACTAAATATAATTACAAACCACATTTGGCTATCTACGTAAGACATGTCTTTACTTAATTCCTTTTTATTCTATACACACACTAATGAGTTGATAATAACGAAACAACAAATGAACATTTCTTAATATTCATCCTTCTGTCAGGATTTTGAGGTTCACAGGACATAGGCCTCCCCTAATTGGTCACTAACTACATGGCCTTGCGCTCTCTGACTTCAATAATAGCAACGTCAGTAAGATTGTTAAACTTGCAGTTATTTTTATCATTATAGATTCTCTCATATAATTAAATTACAAGCATTGTTCTTGTCATAACATTCTTAATGACTATAAGGTTTCTTTTCACTGAAAATTATCGCTTTGGCATGTTCTACTTGCTAATAGTACTAGGTGAGTTTGCTCCCTTTCGCCGCTGTTGCAGCACATAATAATGTTTATTAGAATTGTGTTATTTTTTGTGTTTTTAGTTTTGTAGTGTCACTAGCGTATACTGATATTTATTACTCTTGCATTAAATTATGTCTGCATTGTTCTTTATCGGTGAAAAAAAAAAATAGCAGAACCTACTGAGGCATATCAAATCTCGGCTGTATGAGTCAATTATGTTATATATGGGGAAGTCACGATTAATGCTTTTTAATTGCTGATATTTCGAACCAGTTGCATGGCGCATAGTCACGATAAAACAATGCAATGCAATGCAATAGAAATCTTTAATTGTGAGTACCTGTTATATAATATAATGTATAAATTCTGCGATGATATTAGTTTAAAATCGTATATTTATAAATCAACACTGGCAACACACATTGTTTGAACTGAAATCTCCAGATATATGGTAGAATAAAAAGTTTTCTTTTACCTTTGGACACCTGCGCTGTCCGTATAAGACAGTGCACTTCTACAAAAAGGGGACCGTTTGTGTGTGGCTCTATCTTCACAACATATCTAGCATTTAATTTGGTGACTTCCTTGTCAATGTCGTCTGATGCCAGGTAAATACGACCAAAACTTCCTCGACCTGCAAAAAATATGACATAGGATTAATAACTACTACAACAGTTTAAATTGAAGTAATATAAAAGACAAAAGTAACAGACATCCTTTCACGTATTGACCAAGTTAAATGGAGGTGGACTGGACACATGCTCCGCTGTAATAAACAAAAAATGGAACAAACAGGTGACAGTATGGTATCCAAGGGATGGTACAAGGAGCCAGGGTCATAAAGCAAGAAGATGGGGGACGAATTAAATATCCCTTTTGGATAAGAGTTGCAGCAGATAGAAAATAGTGGAAAGAGTTGGAGGCTTTTGCCATAAGGCACACCGAAATTAAACATTTTGTAGGTTAAGATTTTTGATTTAATATTTAAAAAAAGCTTTTAAAATTTAAAATGTTTGTGGCGACTTTCCGCTACTCGACAAGCAATGGCGCCACACAATCCTGAACCACGCTATCGAAGTTTTCTAAACATCTTGCAAATATACAAAACTCCGAAATGAGACTATTAGAGCATGACCACTCCCCAGGCAAAACAACTCGCCTGGAAGGAGATCTCCCTTCACCCTTCAAATGTTTATTTGCAAATGTTAATAATTACAGAAAATAAAAGCTTATTAAAGACACCACAGCACACAATGTCTTTAACCTACTTTGTATTAAATATGCAATTTAATAAAGATACGTCCATCTCTTGAAGATCGCAATATTCAACTTGTTTATTAATTCCATACCACTAAGCAGCCCATGAGGGCAGCAGTATTACATTTGTAGGTGACCTATTTAGAAATTCTTGTGTCAATGTGCTTATGGTATGGACTTAGTGGTGCTTGCAATCAGGAGAACAGCTGACTCATATGACACACTGAACTTGGGTTCAATACAACCAAACATATAGTGAAAAATATTGTAGATTTTTTTTAGAATATAACAACATCTTCTAGTCCCACTAGTAATTATATAAAATAATAGAAATCCTACACTAGTCAGCTCACCATTTGAAAAACTTATATATTTATGATATTCCACACCCTTCTAGCTTCATGAAACTTTCTGGCTAAAACATGGTTTCTATAAGATTGTGGATAAACACTATATTACTACTATTTAACATTTTGATCTTAATATTTGTTTTCTACTCTATAACAGAAACAAAATGAGATCACAAATACATGTTTGCATTATTTTATTCCACCTTTTGGTCAACACTGCTAAGACCGCCTTTTGGTCACCACTGCTAAGACCGCCTTTTGGTCACCACTGCTAAGACCACCTTTTGGTCACCACTGCTAAGACTGCCTTTTGGTCACCACTGCCATATTTATTTTGTTTTGTTGCATTTTCTGTTCTTGTGTATTCTTTGTGGTGTACAATAAAGCATATTTGACTTGATTTGATTTATTATATGAATTGTTAGTAAATTTATGTTTTCATGCCATGGATATTAAGATCCAACCTCAGGCGGGGGTAAAGTCCAATCTGAGGGTAGTATCACTTTTATTATGAGTTGCAGCAAATTTTTGTATACCAAATGAAAGGAATTAATATTTTTAATATGAAAGAAGTGGAACACAAAATAGCATGCAATCCACCCGATTATATTATTCAGCTTAACCAAAACCAGACAAAATTAAATGTATCCAACATACACTTATATTTAAAGCTTAAACAGCATGTAGACCCATGTGAGATGTACATTCTTTTTTAGGTAAGGGCAAAATAGCAAATAAGCCTACAGTTCACAGCTTATGTTAAGTAGTGTCTGCAGCCCATGGATATACTCATCCAACCGTAAACTGAAGGGCTCAGATTGAAGTTCTATCTCAGCTCATATGTAAAAAGTAGCTACTCTAAAGTAAGATGGTTGCCCAGTTTGTGTTTATCCATAACTATCACCAATGCTAAATAACAAGCAATACTTTTCTGTATCTATTCATAACCAGCCCATTAAAAAGAATATTTGTATTTCTTTGTGATTGTAAAGTACAAATATTAATATAATACTTATAGTGATGTATGTAGTACTATCACAGATAAAGAAAATATAGAAAGTGTTGTTTGTATATTTGAAATAATGAATTTGGATAAATTTATATTACCTATAGGTTTCCCAATTCTCCATTTCTTCTGTAGCATGTCTGTAAACACGATACCAGGCGGTAGAGCTTCATCATCACAAAAACTGACGTCCATGCTCGCAGTTTCATCCAACATCTTCTTCTTTTTAGCTATGATGGGCAGTTCCACTTCATTGCCTCGACGCGGCATCGTATACTCCAAAGTTTATTCGTAGCAAAAATATCAACACTTCATACTTTCTCGGCGTAACTCTCCGAGCCCACTACGTTTACTATAAAAATAGACTTGGAATATTGATCGTAGTTTCTTATAATTTAATTAGCGTAGACTTAGACTGCTTTGTAACTGGAAAGTACAACAATTACAGCTGAAATATTACTCAACAAATACGTTACCTCAAGTCTTGACCAAATCGCAGATAGGTGATGTAATAGTATTTAAGCGGTTTGTACTTCAATAATGGCAAGTTAACAGTTTAAATTGTTACTTTCAAAATTGTTTACTTTAACCAATGCAATTTTTCTGATCTTAACAAATTTAACAATTCGTGATATTGTGATTATGAATCGCCATGTTGTTAGAAATCAACCGATCAATGGCATAGTGTTGCCATGACAATTTATTTATTAAAATGTTAAGGAAGGAATAATAATAATATCAAGATCAATTCACTGCAAAAATTTCAATATCGGCAAAAATCATATGATAATATACCTATTTACTTATAAAACATTTTATAGTGCGTAATTTATACCTGTATTATAATGACACCAATGATAATATTTTATAATGGCAATATTTTTTGCTATCAATGTCAAATCAAATGTCAAAATTCATTTCTATAAGAGCGGCATTTATAATATAAAAAATATATTCTGAGATAATTAAGAAGTAGGTACTGTTAATAATAAAATTAAATACGTCCCTAAAGAATATTTCACTTTTTATTAATATTTATTCATTTAGGTCATGTTTTCACTTAAATATAGGTTCCTCCTTTTATCGTATACAATCTTCTACTGTATAGTGTTCCTCATACTTTCAACTTTTTATTAGATTTGTACATGTATATTTTCTTTATTCGTATTTATAACATAATATTATTAAAATCATTTTATTATTTATAATCTTACTATAAATCCTAATATAGCGTGTAGGTATATGGATAGGCTACTTGATAGTTTGCAATATGTTTGTAGAATTAGAATAGAATATTCCATCGTCTTTAATTAGCCTTTCATCATTCATCCATAAAATTAACGTTCGGACAAAAAAACAACCGTGAGGTTTATATAACGGTATAAGCGAAGATTAGGACGCTGTTTCCCTTGGTAACGTCAGTAATATAGTTAATTCCTATTTTTTTCTTGCTGACTTTACAGCGGACTGGATCTTAGAAGAGGCTGGGTAGGAATAGTATTTTGTTTCCAAGACTTGTAGAGTTCCCAAACGTTCCCAAAAGTTCCCAAACTTCGGTGTGTTATTTCTAGAGCTTCAATCATCCAAGATGGTGGATAAAGAATAACAATTTAGAAAGGTGGTAGAACCATTAGATCTCGCCCGAGGCGGCACCCTCATAACCTGCCGTAAAGCAACATGTTCTTCATGGATTGTGTTTCGGTCAGGGAGGTGTGGTTGCCGGATACACATTATTGGAGGCGAACATCTTAGTCCTCGAGAGTAGGAACGCATCCGCGTCCACCCTTAAATAGAACTTCTGTTCTGCATGCCCGTTTCTTACTCTATCACAATAAAAAAAAACATCTTGCCATGAACTTAAAGACTTCTAGATCTCCTCAATTTTGGTGTGTCATCTTTAAAGCTTCCATCATCCCACGATAGCAGACATATGCCGTTTCTAGGGCTTAATGTGTCCTCCGAAACGTGCGTAAGGGATGTTAATTATCGTTTTTCAATGTAACGTCAATGTTAAGAGTCTTCAATCCATTTTTCACCTCTTGTGAGTTTTTTTACAGTTAGTGTGAAGGTGCACTTAAAAGTGAGGCAACTAACTTAGTCAGAAGTAGCAACGCATGTACATATGATCTCAGATAGAACTGCAGTACTTGAGATGGTAAGTGTTACCCCCAAGGGCTGCAGCGAATATTTTATATCAGGTTGTCTGCATGCCACTTTGCTAATCTCCTCACATAAAAGAAAATCTTGTTACGTAACTGCTGCCCCGGTACTACTGTTGTTTTAGTACGCAATCGACACTATCAGAAAATAACCTTTACTTGAAAATTTTAATATATGCCGTGCCTAAATGTTTATTTGATGCTTTATAATATTGTATTTTCAATATTTATTAATACCATGACACGGCTTAACATAACACTATTTATAAATAAATCATGGTTAGGCGTGGAACTAGGTAAAATGTTTATGATTATATTGGACCTGTGTAGAGATTTACATAGATTAAAACAAAGACGATTCGCGCCGTCTGTACGCTTAGATCTTTTGAACTACGTAACGGACTTAATGCGGTTTCATGTTTCATTTAATATATGCATATTATAGCAAAGAAAAGCCGAGAATTTTAAAGATTTGTAATGTAATGTAAATGCAACTATGCGAAGCCAAGGTGGATCGCTAGTTAAGTCATAATTATACCCATTTGAGGCAACTATAACGGTACTAAAACGAAAAAGTTTTTATTTATGTGAGAAGAGTATCAAACGCCATGTACAATCACAATTACGACTCAAATCCTATCTGAGTTCGAACGTAAATACGTTGCTCCTCCTGAGGACTAAGATGGTCGCCCCGCTGCAACGTGTAGCCGGTAACCCCTTTCAACCGAAATACAAGTACTTCTATCTCTCCGGTCGAAGTATTCCACCTTTATAATTGTTATTTTTATAAAGAATTTACAGCATTTATCACAGACAAAGAATGAGTTTATTTTCAGATATGCTAATTTGTTTCTGTGTGCCTGTATCACTGGATTAATATTGGGTTCATGTTCCAAAATGAAAAAGATTTTTTTTAATGAAATTAATTGACTAAGTTATTTTAAACATTGCAGTTTTAATGTTAATTATAGTTGTAGCCCACCTCGAAGGACGATAATGTAACAGATATTTTTGAAGTTACAGAATAAATTTAAAATGTATAGAATATATTACTCTGTAGTATATAAATATACAAGAAAAAGTAATGTAATAAATGCAGCTAAGATTTGTGCGCAAGCTACACTCATATTTTATCTGCTCATAACTTCATTTACAATCACATACGTTGAGAGGGAATGGGCTTTTCATCTATGTTTAATCTAAGCGTTTAATTTAGGTTAGATCAAACTTCGGAGTTGTGAGAGGAGTTGGAGTGCGGACTGCGGAGGCCGGAGAAACGAGGTGCCGAAACAAACTTTTCTTTCATTCACGAGTCGGCGGGCTAACCGCGCGGTCGTGTATTCCGCTCACCGCGTGCGTGTGCGCGATGTCCTTTTGTTTGTCAACATAATAATGTTAAAATGTAGATAGTTGTGTTTGGTGATACGTCTGATAAGACACCTGTGTTTGTTTGTTCTGTTTGTATTCAGTACCTGTATAATGTCAAGTTAGTAAAACTTGTAATTTAGTGGTTCGAAGATGGACGGTGCGAACGCTGACTCAGATCATTCTATGACTTGGGAGGACTTTTTCGGTTTGTACTTTGATATACTTATTGTAACTAAACATTTTAATGGAATTACACGAAAGTTAATGCGGTTTTACTACAGGTCTATTTAATGTTTTGTCAGTGGTTACTTGAAATCTATTTTCTCATAGGAATGTAATGTTTTGAATGGTTGTCACATCAGAAGTTCGTGATTTTCCCGAGGCTACGTCGGGAAGGGACAGGTTTGCGCAGTATTACCCCTTATGGTAAGTGAGTATTGCGTCCGTTGTCTGCGCCTCTTGCAAGTATTGCAACTACGAGTGGGTCCACCCACCGATTATAAGTACCTGATCAATCATTTATTCTGTGGAAACGACTTTAATTATATACTGCTTGTTTTATGTTTTAATACACGGAGTATCTTGCAGAAACATTTTTACTGCATACAGAATTTTCAGATTAATGTCTTTATTTTTTTAAAGTCATTTTGACCATGTAAAAATATTTTTCTAGCTTCCGTGTCGAAGATGAACCAAAAAAAATTGATTGTTCGTTCCTTATTCAAAATCAAATTACAACACTCTTTTTTAAAGTCTATAAAGTACCATAGATCACTATGATGTATTTATTTTGATAGAGAGTCAGTGAAAAACAACACATCTATGAAATTGTATGTAAAAAATTAAATTAAATAATACTGTATTACTTCACACGATCTTAGGTAAATCCATTAAACAGTAACATCGTCATGTTTTAAACTGGGCTCAGACTGATAGAGATTACAGTTAAATCAATAGAATCCGTTAAATGAAATGCAAGCAGGTTCAGTGATGCTGATGTCGATAAACTGCTAAATTGGATTACCGTATTACCTGACACTGTTATGAAACTGCTTTTGAATATTTTAGAGTAGATTTTTATACGCCTAACGGTATATTATGAATACAGGCCTTTTTATCGCTTCTGTTTTGGGGACACGCTAATTCTCGAAAGTTGTTATTCCATATTTTTTGTTTGAATTTTGACCTATTAAAAATTTGGTAATTTTCAGTTATTAAAAAAAAACTTTTTTTTGCAAAGGTTAACAAAATTGTTTTATTTAAGTTTCTTTTAGATTTCATCACAAATTTTCGATGTTTTCCAAATTTCGAAAAAAGGAAAATTTTGACCCCTCAAAAAGCTCTGGTTGTGTGTGGTTTGGCACAGTTTATTGATTTGCCAGATAAACTTTCGTTAAGTTTTTATAGGACAGAGACATGCAGATTCAGGAAAAACTGTAAAAATCTTTTGCAGATTGATTCGTTTAAAGGTTTATAAATATCATATTTAATAACAGTTTTTACTTAAACTCATTATTAGCGTTTGTAACTATTATTCAGTGATAGTTTTGTTCTTCCTAAATTAACTAAATCCGTTCTTGGAACAATAATTGGATACTTCATTAGCATATATTTTTGCGAATTTTCCAACTTAGGTTGAAATATATTTCCGAAATATAAAAAATCCAACTGTAAAGCTAAGCTAAATAATATTAGCTGAAATGAATGAAGTAACAAAAAGGTTATTGATATATTATTTAAGCATATTTATTTAATAATTAATTAACTTTTGAAAAATATTTCCTTCTATCTCGTAGCATCTTGTTTATTTTCTAAATGGTACCTGTGGTACAATCACATCAAAGGGTATTTAATAAGCTTGTCAGTTCCTAGTGTTTGTAAGCTTGTTCTTTTTATTTTCTTTATCAAAATGGGCGTATGGGGCTCGTGTCCTAAAAGGTCAATGCATTCGCTTAGAACAAAGAACCCTTTTTAGCCATAGGTATCTAAAATGACTGTCAACATTTTTGTATTGAAATCAATCGGAATTAAATGATAAATCGTTAATAAAATCGTGTTTTTTTTTAACTGAAAATATTAATGAGAAACAAGTAGACTTAATAGAAAAAAACTAAGACTGTCATAATCGTTTTTTTTTTTCATAATTACTTTTTATCGGGGTCTCAAATTTTCTGTACCCAAGAGCTCTATAATTGTCTATGGACGACTTTAAGTGAAAACTGTAGAACAGGTAATAATTAAAAAAAAATACTCTGGTTTCCTTGACTCCGGTTTCCTTTCAAAACGCATAAAAAGGTTATTATGATTTTTTTTATGAGAAATGGCAAAATTTATTTGAAAATCATAGCGAGTCATATGAATTTATGGCTAGTAGAAATACGTATTACCTAAAACCTATATGAGTGTTCATGTTTATTCAAACCCTATTGTTAGGACCTTAGTTTGGTGTTGTGGTTAGACGTTCACATCGAAGGTCAGTATAATCGTGACTCATATAACCAGGACCATTTCACAAATATAACTAAGTATAGTGTTCTTGTAAAATATTTACCGTTCTGCTGGTATAATGCAACTCAAACTCACCCACTTACTAAGTACACTAGTACTTATCTTAAGAATGTGGGCCGATAAACGGAGTGAAACTATTTTATTTTTGTTGTTGATCGTGTGTAGTGAATGAGTTTGTTTTTCTTTTTTTATGGCATCGCGTATTTTGCGCATAGACAACGACAGATGGAAGAGGGCGGGTGACAAATAATTGATAAATATTTGGGTAAATCTGAGACAATCGAAAAAGTTGAATAATAAATAGTATACCTACATAATTTTTGAAATAGAAGCATAAAGCGGAAGAAACATTTATTAATACCTACATTTGTTTTTTAAGTAATAATTTCCTTATACATCAAACTTTATTCACGCCAACTGTCGAATTTCAAATTGATCGGACATCCGCTTCATCGGCTGCGTTCGGAGGAAGCACACTTCATTAATTCAGTTCCCGTACACAACAATTTACAATGGCAACACTAATCAATACCGCCATTATTAAATATTGTGTGGCTAGAAAAAAAAATAGCAATTGACACTTTTGTTTATATGTCCTTACACTTGACACTAAATGCTGTAGATGTTACGGTCTTTTCTCCATTCTTTTGCCTATTTATTTATTATTTTTAGTTTTATATGACACCGGGTTTTGTCAACAGTTTTGCTCGTGCAAAATTCGATATTATAATACTTTCCAATAAATCGTGCAGAATCGAAATTTCAACCCTTATTTAAACTCCCTTGAAGTAGACTTACCAAAATTCCTTTCTTAGTACTCACTTACGCTATTTAAAGAAACTATCGACAAGATTCTAAATTTACCGGTTTCCGCTGTGCCTTGTTCTCTGGATCAATCAAATCACCTTCATCTCTAAATATTATAAAACAAAGTCCCCCGTCGCGTCTATCTGTCTGTTAATGATAAACTCTGGTAATGATTATTCTGTTAATGATAAACTCTGGAAAAATACTGGAAGGATTTGCTCACAGTTTTCCATAACAGGACATTACTGAGGAAGGTTTTGGTACATGATAAGTTAAGTGTCTTTTTTTGTAATTTGGACGAGAAATAATAGTTAAATTATTGTTAAATTCAATATAATAATTCAGTAGTCGTTCGAAATAAACGTTTTTAATAATTAGTTTTTTTCAACTAGATAATGACTGGATGCATGTATGTAAGAAAAATAATGTAAGTAAATGTAGACTCGATTTCCCGAGCGAAGCTGGGCCGAGTAGCTAGTCTTTTATATATGCATTATTATACGTAAATATGTAAATACGTGTGTATATATATATACGTAAATAAAAGAAATTTGTTAAGTTTGGTCTTTTTTATTACAAATTAATACAGTTTTCGAGCGCCTTGTGCCATGAGTAAAGTATTAAAGAGCATGTTTGTAAAGCTGAAATTAAAGAATCCAAGACTATGTTTAGAACTAAATGTAGTAAATGTAATACGCATATCCTACATGCATGATGTACGAATTTGTGATATTAATTATATAAAAAGAAACTCTTCTTCAAAGTCGGCGATGCATTGGCGATTCCTCTGGTGTTACAGATGTCCCCCGTCTGCCTTATCGCTAGGCTAATATATAAAAAAACAAGAATAGGTTGTCTTTACGAAATATACATACGAACCACAGGAGTCTCGGAGGGATATTATAACAAGCAGTCCGTTTGCATACAAATTGTTACTTTCCCTTACTTTCTTCTTATCCTTGCACCTAATATGTGTTGCATGTTCGCAGTCTGCATCTTCCGGTGTGTGACACGTAAAGAAACTACACTTAATATGGTTTGTGAGACGCAAAATTGTAGGATTCCTTCCAAAGTTACACGTGACGCGCATGTAAAGTAACAGCATAACGTCAACATGGTTTGTGAAACTAAAGAGTAATTCTATTGGGGTCTTACCGATAATTTTTGAAGCAACAGAATTATTTCAAAGTAACAGAGAAGTCTAATTTTAGATAAACTGCAAAGTTATTGAAATGAATTTACGTCAATATCAATAATTACGTCAAAATGCAAATTTAAATTAATTATAAGATATTATTAAAAACACTTAATGAATATTAAAGTTACAAGTGCATCGGCTAACCAAAAGAGCGCTCAGAGCCGGTGTCAGGTTAGAGTGGATCGGGGAAAAAGGCTTAGTATAATATGTATTCTACTTAACATATTCTTACAACATATTCTCCATTAAATGGCAGGTCTTTCTTTGCGCGTATTCAATACAACTAAACGGGTGCTATTCAGATTCATTTCAACTGATATTAACCTTATTTATGTTACGGTTTGGTAAAGAAGTAACGTATAATTGAATCATGCGATCATGAACGTGTTATTTCAGTAGCAGTAAAAAGGATACAATAAAAGCGTTTATTATAATAATTGCAAGTGTTGGAGAGCACAAAGATCACAGTTTTAATGGGAGGGCTTTTAGCGAAAGCAAATAATAAACTGTAGTGCAATTAAAGTTTCACTCGACGGTAACGAGGGGAGCCAACTTTGAAGTTACCTCGCCACTCCACTAGAGAGCGTCTAGCGTTTTTCAACAGAAATGCCAACATAACGGACGAAAATAACAACGCACTTCTAAGACGCTGCCACACTGTACTGTAAAATTGAAAAGCGTAGTGTCTTTAAGAATTTGAAAACAAAAGTAGTATTTGTAAGTAGCTTAGTGGACATTTGATGCTAAAAATGGCAATGAAAATGGCCAGGGGCTACTGACTTATCGCGTGATGGTAGCCGGCGTTACACTTATGACTACAAGACTGGCGATCGTTACGTCTGTGTATTCGAAGATTATTGATTGATGTTAAAAATACAATATTTGAGTGTAATGTCCGCGTATCTTTAGTCTAAAGAAACAAGCTCCAGCGACACTACGCCTACCGCAACTCTGCCACTTTGTGGAGAGGTGGACACCCATCAGGTTGATTCGGTTGGATTCCGACATATCCTTCCGTCGGCCAGGTTTCCGGGTTTTCTTATTTAAAAACTACTTATGTTTCATTTATTCATCACGATGAGAGATTTTTTTTAATTTTACTTTTTAATTATTGGTCTTCTTAATACAAAATAATACAATTTTCGAGAGTCCAGTACCATGTATAATTTATCAAAGATAATGTTTGTACAGATAGGCTGAAATAAAAGAATCCAAGGCTATGACACAGTCGAAAAAAAGACACGTGTATAGCCGGCCTTAAACTTCGTTCTGAACATTTTAAGCTCCGAGTAGGCTTATCACAAATTTGAATACACTTTTAGGGTAATTTCGTAATTTGTATAAATTACTTATGCATAAGAATTTATTTAAGTCCGATTATAAGTTATAAATTTGCCTAAATCAAACGCTATTATGTATGATGCCGACATATTTATATTCCCGTAGTCGCCATCTCCCTATTAGTGGCACAAGGTGGTAGAGCCATTAAAGCTCGCACGAATGTAGCATCCACGAATACACAGACGTAATGTCCGCCTTCAATCTTGTGTGTACAGACTTGTGTGTGCAAGCCGTAAGCGCGTTGCGCCAAGTGATACACAGCAGTGTTG
>DWON01004611.1:0-16025 GCA_018251015.1 Phocides pigmalion okeechobee | reverse complement strand
ACGTGGTTGTCCATGGGCTGCATTGACCACTTAACATCAGGTGGCCTGCATGCCCGTTTCTTACTCTTTCATAATAATAAAAAAAAAACATAACAAAATTCACATACGTAGGTACATGATCTAGATTATATACAATAACTATAAACGTTGTCTATGGACTACAATGACTATTTAACAACAATACTGCTATAAAATAAATGTAAAATGTTTTTTTAAAAAATCAGTGAGAGTCTAGAGTAATTATCATGTTATAAGACAACGTTTCACGTGCGTTGTTTATTTTGTAACTTAATTAATATTAATATCACTCACATTAATAAATGTGATCAAATAAAGTAGATATCTAAAAGAGATACAAATAAATATAACTATTTCAGGATTTTATAAATTTTATAAATACGTAACGAAAAAAAAAGCACAATGCACAATCACGAAAAAATCATGTTAGCGCAAAATATATCGATAATAGGAATTATATTATTACATATTATAATATTGATTACAATAATGACAATCTTTAAACTAATTATAAATAAAGCCTAACCTAAACAATCTGTACCCATGTGGCATAGTTCCAAGATCGTTAGCTGCATTCCAGCGTTGAATGAAAATCGCAATTTTCTACGCGAGATATGAACCATTTCTCTTGTCACCGACGACGTCTTTCAAACGTGGGCCTAATTGTTTGAAAATTGAATCTTAACAATTTACCTTGTTTGAACATATACCTATTTAGAAATGAACGCAAAACGTGTAAACACGAACAATGATCAAGTTAGCGCAAATTACGCGAGAGCATCCAATTAAACGCGTCAAACGTGAGTCATTGGCACGTGACGCGATTAGGCGTGCGTGACGGGTGTACGCATCTACTACTGTCCTTATAACTAAGTATTTCGTATGCCTATTATAGTACACAGAACTGAATTTGACTGGGAAAGTGCATTTACCACCTTTTTAATCTTTTGTGAAGAAAATTTCGTAATGGCGAGATTCGTAAACGAACCAAAGTTACCGCATAGCTCTCAAAATCTGCAGGCTGAAGTGGCAGTGGGCAGGCCACATCGCTCGAAGGACGGACAACCGATGAGGCAGAAATGTCCTCGAGTGACAGTCACGTCTAGGCAAAAAGTGCACAGGGTGTCTCCCAACTAGGTGGATCGATGACCTGACAAGAATACCGAGTAACCGCTGGATGCAGAGAGCACAGTACCGGTCAGAGTGGCGGCATCTGGCGGGACATTTAGAAGCGTGGTGCTCATCTATATGTACAGGAGTAGCAACGAATCTACGTATGACATAAACAGAACTTGAGTCCTCTTAAAATGTTCGATGTGGACGTCCTTAAGCTGTAGCGACCTCTAAACATCAGGTAACTTGCATGTTCGTTGAATACTCTTCTGAAACAAAAAATATATCTGAATGTCCATAATTTGTAGAAAGGACTTATCATCAGTTGGATTGCTCGTTTGATATTCTTGAAACATTAAAAAATGTGAAATCACTCAAGGTGGGGCAGAGAAATGCTGCGATTTGCATTTTAGAAGATTATTTTCCTTCAACTACTTCAATAGTACAATTCTACAACAGGAATGTGAATTTTATTGTCTATACGAATAAAATCCACAGTATTCATTATACATGACTTTATACATACAGTCATTAGGAACGAGCGTCACGTATCGCTAATCACGGCGGCCGTGACGTCACGCGCCACATCCCGAACATTCACACTTCCGCACTTGTTTCCTGGGAATGGGTTATATCACCCTTGTAATAGCTTCTCACCTCTTTTTGTGATTGTGTGCTTATTTTTTTACCTCCATTCATTTATACATCGGCCTTTACATGTTCACTGCTGGACATAGGCCTCCTCCAGGTGCCGCCACTCTGACCGGTACGGTGTCCTCTTTATCCAGCGGTTTCCCGCTATTCTTACCAGGTCGTCGGTCCACCTGGTTGGGGGACGCCCTATGCTCCTTTTGCCTAGACGTGGTTATTATTTATTTATACGTACATAAAAATCCATGAAGTAATGGGTTCATAAAGACCACCAGATATTAAGTGGTCTCTACTGCACATAAACATTCAAATAGGCTTATTGAACTACTACCAGAAGTCGAATTGAGAGAAACAGTACTTCGTACTCCAATTCAATCTGGGAGATTCCATCGTCGCGTTCATTATTCGCCATGAAGATTTTTCGTGCATCGGTAGACGGATATACTTACGAACGAGGCAGCTATCTTGGTCTTAAGGAGAAGCGATGCAACTTCGCTACTGTAGTATTTTATTGGAGATGTACTATTTTATTTCTTTTTAATATTGAATGTGGATCTGTGAGCTGCAGATGTCTGTGGCTATCTATGATTACGAAACGTTAGGTGACCTACACGCTCATTTGCTATTCTTGTAACATTGAGACTGAAAAACATCTACAATAAATATATTATCATATTAATATTAGCCATTCGTATCAAAATCCCTTTGATACTTTTGAATAGCCTGTAGTTACACAAATTTCATCTATTTTCTATTCTCTACATTATACATACGTCGACGTCAATCTGTCTGTGTGTAGAGGCTCGCCGTCTGCCCAGTGCATTCACGAAACACTAGATTCTCATTAGGCAGCGTAATTTATTTATTTTCATGGCTACAATTCAAAGATTAGAAATCGATTTCAATTTAACTGACCTGATTAGGTATTTGAAGGGGCATTGTCTGTTTAGGCATGTATTAAAAAGTAATACTATAAATAGCTTTAATATTTTAATGCTTAATTGTTATTTTCTTTCACAGCTAAATAAGTGACCATTGCCTACCTCTTTGATATTTTTAACACTAGAAAAATATTGCTAATAAGAAATGACTTACCATAGTCAAAAAATATATCTTTAGTCGAGTATTTGTTTTATTTTATTTTAAATTACATGTTTATGTAAACATATCTTATGTGTAAAATAACATATGTTAAACATTAGTTATACTGTTATGTAAAAACAACAGTTAAAGACGAAATAGTATGTTTGTATCTTTTTAAATCAGTGTACGCTTGAGAGTAATTAGCAGCCATTATATAGTTGCAAAATGTCCTTGAAGAGACAGTGGAAACTGACGTACAAAAGAAGACAAATAATCTTTGAGGCAAATGTACGATATTCTAGTATGAACAGATTTTTGTAATACGTAGTTGCAAAATGTCCTCAGAGAGACAGCCAAAGCTAACATACAAAACAAGACAATAAATCTTCGAGGCACCTCTTACTTAACAACTCTTTGGCACCTAAATCGCAGGGGTACAGTATACGAGGCGCGAGTAATTAACGCGATGAGGAATAATTCACGGACCGACAAAACGAGAATTTTAATACGCAAATGAAATAATTCCTCAGATTGATGACGCGGATACCTCGCGCCATTTTTTTTTTGCGTTCGAGTTTTTAATTACGTTTTATGGACTCGCGATTCGCAATTTACTGGATTAACTTCGTTTCGATGGTACCGAGCGATTTTAATTACTTCGAATGAAACATTGCCTTTTTTAGAAAGGGAACCTCTTTTTTTTCCCTGGAGGTAACTTAAGAACGTAACTTGTTTCTTACATAATTGTAATAAGCAAATTTATAGATTTACCTAAGTTGAGCATAAGCCGGAGAATGCCTTATCATAAAATTTAAATAGTCTATGCAATAATTACGTTTCTGTATTTGCGTATGATGTGTTTTCTTACCATGGTGATGGAGCACAAGTAATATAGTATTAATATAAAAAACAACGTTAACCATATCGCCATTGTCAATTAAATGTTAATATCATTACTTGTGTGTCAGTTGGAGCGATGCGGTTGCCAGCTACACTTTGAGGCGAGGAGACCATCTTAGTACATGGATGTCTATGGGCTGCGACTACTTACCATCAAGTGGTTTGCATGCTCGTTTGCTACTCTTTTCACATAAAAAATTCAATTGAGCTTCTTGCCGACCTTAATATTTGTATAAGATAAAATATAATCAAATATGGTCAAAAAGTTGTGAGCTTTTAGAAACAACATTAGAACAAACTTTAACATTAATATAGTAACAGTTCGGTCCACGTCTGTAATTAAGGCATATCACACACGCGCCAGAGTCTAAAACACGCCGACGGAGTCCATTCGAAAACATTCGTACCATCATTATAATATTCCAAACTTCTCTGGGCCGAAACATCCCTACACATTTCAAAAACCTCGTTCATTTATATGTGAGAAACTTTCAGAACCACAGAGTAAAATTATACCTAATCAAGTTCAGAACCGAATACAGTATGGCAAGTAAGTAAACCAGATCTTTATACTCTGTGGTAGGCAAGCCAGTAAAGAAGCGTACACTGTAGCACGTTTTAAAATGATATGCGTTTCATTTATAAACAGAGAGGACGAGCCGGCAAACAACCTCCCTCAGGAGCTAAACTTTCCGTCCACCTAGCGACAATATTTGAAAGTTATTTCAACATTCACAACCCTCATAGGCGCCGTTAAAATTTTCCCTACCACCTTATTCATAATACACATGTTTTATTCCTCCCTTACGCACCTCGCTTGAATTACTTAGGAGCGAGCGTGATGGAATTATTTGCGAACTGACATCTCTGAATTAACGGTGGTCGGCTCATGATAATTTACATATTTAGGTGAAATTAACCTCGCTGCGTTAAATTGTATTATGAATATTAATGCGTGCGTGCGAGAGTAACGTATTATATAATATGGTTAAGTGAAGCCCCGTCTTTATGGCCCAGATTTCGGCATCAAATTATGATGGTCTTTAATATTTGACATACGACGACTTTGTATCACTTAATATTTTCAAACATTGTATTATTGCGTATTAGTACTTTCACAGTTAAGAAAATCAAAGTGATGAAACCCGCATGCCTGAAAGTTATCCCTAAACTTTTCTAAGGTGTGAAGTCTACGAATGCATTTTGCCCGCATGATGGCCATTCTCTTGCTAAAAAGAGACCAGTGCCAAGTAGTGAGACAGTAATGATGATGTTGATGACGTCTTGATATAATAACATTTCAGCAAAATATTAAGGTATTAGTTTCTACAGTTATAACATTTTGAAATTCGCAACACTGAATACGTTTGTAATGTACCGTATGTACAGCCTACATGCATATATGTATAAAAGAAGAAAGTGAGTGACAGATCCAGAGATCTTAGAGATCTACGCACAGCCGAAATCCTGAAATTTTGTCGATATTAATCCATTAATTTCATTTCCACAGCGTTTTACTAACATTAGGTGTAAGTTATATACTAACAAAGTGGACCTTTGTTATAAATAATAATGATAGGGACACTTAGTACTAAAAATTTTAATTTTAAAATATCCATCCTAAGGAGGTAAATGGGAAATGACTTTTTTAATAGTTTTTTTTTCAAATATACATATAGGGAAAAATGGTACTGCATAATTCATTGGAATGTATTGCAACATATACGAAAGTAAAGTCGTAGGCAAGAACTAGTCCTAATAAGGTTCCTACAATAAGTTTTTGTAACAAAACAACAGAGGGCAGACGTCTTGAGGCGAAATTTGAAATGCGCCAGTTTATTTGGTTATCTAATAAAATATTACGAGCTTTGACAAGTGCCTTGGAGATGCCCCTTGCGGCCCGCTTCCTACCTTTCCCAGTTATGGCCCGTAAGCAATGTCCTTTAGGTAAATGTACAGAGTAAGTAACTTGGAGAATATGGCGGATTTTTATGTTTACTGGCCGAAAGAGAAAGTATTTCTGCATAATATTCACGGTCTCCGTAACTTTTTATGCCTTTTAGAAGACATGAATAAGGACAAAACAGAACGTATGGAAATGTTAAGTGTCACTTGAAATAAAAAAATATTTACAATTAATTGAGTAACTATTATTATGAACAACAAAGTAAAAAAGTAAAGTTAACAGACTAAAAGTAAAATAAAAAAAAGATTGAAAATTAGCAAACGAGTGTACAGGCCCTTTAATGTTGGTTGGTCTCTGCAACCTATGAAGACTACTTCCAACCTCAAACTGGTCTAAAGTCCTGTATGACTATATGAATAGATACTTTGCTACTACTGAGGCCTGAGATAGTCGCCTCATTAGTAAGTGTAGCCGGCAACCGCAACCGAAATACAAGAATTGCTTTACGGCGGATTGGATGGCAGCGGTGGAAACTCCCCAGTTGAACTGTTGTTCTACTACCTTTTATAGATTTTTTTTATTCTAGTTTCTCAAATGAATTAATATTATTTTATGATCACATTTAAATTTCATAAAAGAATGACTTCTACGAACTAAGTTGTTAAAGTTGAAAAGTAAGATTTTTCAAACAACACATTTTTATGCGCTTTGTATCTCATTTCTATATCTTTTTTTTAATATGAGTAAAGCATTTTGTAGTTAGTTTTATTTATTATATTCATACTTAGGATAACATTACTAATATAACAATAAATTGTTAGATTTTAAATGTCATTAATATTTCCATCGATATTACTAGCTTGGTACAAGGAACACTGATCAAATATCAAAAATAAAAAATATTTATTTCTTTAACATAGGTACATTGTTGCCATTTACATTATTAGTGGAAACATCTAGTAAACGAAATGTCTGTGTTAGGCGGGAATGTGATAAAGATTTGATTATAATTTTATACCTATAAAATACGTTACTTTATCTCCAATATTCTATTCCCGGTACACAATGTAGACCTATAATAAAACACATTGTTCATATAAATCTTCATTAATGCAATACTTTTGTGTGACCTGCGGAAAAATGCGAAAAGTTAACTTATTGCGGCAAATAATTTGAGGGCGGCAAAAGTGAGGGGATTTAAATTTAATTTTTGGACCGGAACGACGTGAAACATCCCCCGTGGCGACCCAAGTTCGACTGTGGAATAACATCTTTAAAAGTCGAACCTGTAAGAAGAAAATTAAAATTGGAACGGTAAGGGACGCAATCGCGAACATTTTTACGGCCAGTCCTATATCGTCACGGGAACGCCAAGTCGCGATTGAAATTTAATTCAATATTTAATTTAAGCAAGAATAATACTCACTTCAAAAACATTTATAATATATTCAGAACATTAATTATTGAAATAATTTTCATATATTTTGCAAATTTGATGACACTACATTTATATGATCAAGGATTTATTCAGGTCTTGGATCTATATCTTGGATAAATTTGCTTAAACATGACGTGACTTATGAATATTTTTTAATTTCTTTATGATAACAAAACATTCATAAAAAAACATTAATAACATTAATGGAATGTCAAACTACCACCGAGGTGCCATCACAGCCGCCATACTCCTCCAGAGTACAGAGAGTAACGTATGTACATACGAATTAAGAAAGATTTTCCGTCTTGTCTATTATTTACAGCGACCACGTATCATGAAGTTTATCATCAACAAAAAGGAAAAAAATCGGATTTCTGTTTTACATAATATACATATGTAATATATATATTATGTAAACAATATTAGTTACAGTTTCGGACATAAATGGATAACGATAGCAACTTCAATCTCATTTATGTTCCAAAAAAAGAAACTTCCTAATAATATTTTGTATCAAGCAGTCTTTTAATTCTTAAATCTCTTTATTTGTGCATATAGGTCATACAGTTATTCAAATGGTTACATAAAGTGCGCTGTATTCGACCCTTTTGGGTATACAAATAACTTTTTTAATTTTGTTTAAATAGTTTATATAGTATTTTAGACAATAAAAAATACAATTTAAAAACTACTAGTTCTAAATGGCAGGAACTACTTTGTGTCATATGATAAATATTTTTAATAAGATAAACAAAACATTAAAAGGTTTCCCCCGCTCGGCGACTTGTACTTGGTAATTAACAGGGACTCCTTAGGGAAGGACCCGGGTCCAGCTAACGCAATATATTATATTCCAGATGACATCGAGGGTTGTTTTGAAGGATCATAATCACAACTGCGAATGTACGAGTGTGGAGGTACTTTTGAGAGACGTCATGCCTTTACTGCGATAAATAACTGTTATATAAAAAAAACTTTGATTTATCTATTGGACTTTATTATGGACTATATTATTTATATAGGTATTAACAAAAAAAATGTGACCTACTAAACCCAGTAATTTAGATCCTGAAGTGTAGGCCTAGAAACGGAGTCCCATAGACCTAGACCTAGGGAAACAGTACCGGGAACACAAACCTAGAAACCCAGACCCAGACCCAGAAACTCAAACCCAGAAATAAACGCACAGTCTCGGCTTAGCGTTCATTTCTGGGTTTGAGTTTCTGAGTTTGACTTGCTTTAAACTTACCTGCAAAAACTAAAATAAAGGTTAAATATTTTTGAACCATGTTATATCGACATCGACGTGTGCAAACCCGAGCAACAGCTAGTTATCAAAGTTATAGTTAATTCAATTTAAAATTCATATAAAAACAACTTAAGCGGTAATATTTTAAGTTCCAAAATTTAAGCTATGCGTTCATCTTTGCGTCTGTCAGTCACCTTACTCTTATTTTATATAAATACTTCACAGAAACTGAACACAAACTTTTCCCTTAGGTAATTACGAAACATTGTTAATTATTTCAAAGCTATTAAAACAAGCGTTGCTAAAAGGATCATATCAACGCTCAAACAATCTTGATTTAATTTTCATAGTTCACAGCGAGCGAACTTTTTACGATGAACGATACTGCTTTCGTAGCTGTCGTAGCCGTAGCAGGTCTACGGCGTAGGCACGATTAATTCTTAAATGTTACATGAGGCGTAAATTCTTTGTAACGTCGTTGGAATACTTAAAATGGATGACAGTTTATTTTAATTTTAACAGACAGTTTCTTGCGCTATAATTTGCAAATAAAGTCTTTTGCTTTATTAAATGTATGTATTAAACGAACAAGCAATCCATTTGATAGCAAGTGATCACTGTCACATATGAACATCTGTCTTCAACTAACTGTCTAAACATCTGTAATTAACAGAAGTTAATCGTAGGTACGTTACTAAGCTTTAGGATTCAGATGATCATCTCATATGTAAGTGAGGGTCAACACATCTTTCCTCTGAAATTCAACTATCGGTTTACATTAGAAATACATGTGTCGATATTACAAACATACTCCTCTTTTACGAACAAACTAAAACTATATTACTCGTTGTAAATCCTTAAAATATTCGTGAAAGCCTTTATATGATTTTTTAAAAATATATGAAAAAATAAACTTTCGTACTAATAAGAACTTTAGCCCTTTTTAATCTATGTGCAATTCATTATCTAATTTAATTAATAGCAAAGAGTTATTACAATTCGGTCTGTAAAGAGTGTACAAGCCAATTACATGAGATGCTATCCTTTTATACTTGAGTTTGATTGCTACTTCAAATAAAATTGACTGCACGCTCGTTTACTCCTTCTGTTACATAAAAAGGTAATAGTACAAGATACAGCCCCATATACCGGTGTGTAAAGGAACCATAGTATTTGTTACTTAAATAAACAATAAGTTGCAGAGATTTTATGTTGGCACACAACATAAAGGGGTTGCAGTGAGGTTTACGTCATCCGGATTAGTCTGCCCGTGCAATAAACTGGACCGGATTACTTTTATATCTCGTAACAAATAATAGCACATAAAACTTGTGTGAAAAACACTAGTTACGGACGCCATTGAGATGAACGGGCGGTGTGAACTGACCCTGTACGGTTAGCAAAAACAAAATACAAATAAATAAATAAAAATTGATATCGATGTAAAAATTATTTTGTTCTTTCATCTATTTACATGTAAGTACAAAATTCATAAATTCTAATGTGAATGTTTAAAATATTTGTTATTTACATATAAGAATTTGTAAGGAAATATTTATTAAAAAAACACATTTTTAAATGTTTGCTTTATAGACATTATTTTATTGTTTATCTTAAAATCAATTCGATTTTAAGCAATATAAATGAAGCTAAAAATGAAAATGCAATATACGTTTTTTAACGTATCTACTTATTTTAAAGAATATCTTTTACTATAGATTACCTCATAACATGTAACAAAAATATTCTATTTTCCAAGATGAATTAAAATTAAAATTATTTCTTTTTATGCTAACGTTAGTAACATTATACGTAATTCGGCTAAGCAAGAGGGAATGAAGTTGCTCTTATAAAAATGTCAGGACGAGATGTACGGGCTGTCTGTTGGATTCGCTGTGTAATATATTTTTGCTTTTCATATAGTAATCAAACATTTTATTATTGTCATAATAGTAGATAATAAGAGTTATTTCGGATTATTGAAGGGAGAAAACTGTCTTAGTCCTCAGAAGTAGCAACGTAACTATGACCAACCGCGGCTGGGACTCTTGCACTATGTGGAATTAATAACAGATATTATAAATGTATATGTGTGTAATTGTTCATGTTTTGTGATGTATTTTATGTACGTATGTGTGTGTGTGTGTGTGTTTGTGTGTGTGTTCAATAAAAATTGTTGTATAATACTATCTCTGGACAATGAGATAAGAAAGAATTGACAGCAAAACTTAGAATAGCTGGAAAAATAAAAGAAGATCTAAAATGAAGTTAATTATTTTATTTGGAAAGAGCGGTGATAGACTATAGTTATAATTCCAGCCTCTAGATGTTCCGAAGTTAAGTGTGTATTAAAAATTAGTTGAGAATTTTACAAAAAGTTCTAAAAAGTTGCATGCAGTCTGCTCTTGGTCAGCTTGGTGGAATATTTAATCTTTTTCATTTTGAGGTGAGACCCATGCTTGGCAACGGAACGTTAATTTATATACTGGATAGGATGAATAATTAAAACAAAAAAATGACGTGTTTCTGAATCGCCTGTATAACAATGAACAAAAGACGTCGATGTTTTTATCACAGAAATGTCTGAATTTAATCTAAACAGGCAACATGGTGGTACAAATAATAAACAAACATGCATAATTTAAACTTAAAGAAACATGTTAAAAAATTTGATTTTCTGTTTACACCCTTATATATATTCTTTTCATATTTAATCAATGACTGAAAGTCAAAATACTTCTATAAGAAATATTTAAAAATGCTATTCACTTTGTATACTGGAAAATAACAAACGAGCGTGCAGGCCACGTGAAATTAAGGCCTATGAACATGCACGACCACCATCAAAAAGAATTAAAGTACTGCCTGACGTTGTGAATAGATGCGTTGTTACTCCTGGAGACTACTTACTACTTACTAAGATGGTCGCCTCGCTTTTAAATGTAGACAGAAAACCAAAATACAAGAACTGTTATACGACGGATTATCAGAGATTATATTAAAAAGTGGGAGAACTATAGTTCGACTGGGGAAGTACCACCACCACTCTCATAATCCGCTGTAAAGCGTTACTTGTGTTTCGGTTAGACAGGTACGATTGCCAGTTACACTTTGAAGCGAGGGGACCATCTCGTATCTACTTTCGAGGTCAGATAGGATTTCAGTCGAGTTTGTGATCAGGTGATTTTCATGCTCGTTTCCTAATCTTCAACATAAAAAGAAAAAAAAGCATTCATGGCATCTTCTTGGTCGAACTGGTGTTCTACCTTGCAAAACATTTTATTCGAAGTCAGTCAATCAAGTCAAAATGTATATTTAAACAAAATTACGACCAGATGCAGAACAACTACTTGCGCTATTGACCCTAAGCCTGCGTAGTAGCAAGCAGGGTTATTAATCAGAACTTATAAGACATTTTGTATTGTTTATCACTTGTTATATTTAAAATTTACACATACATAAATAATAACTATAATTATATAAGTCAGCTCAAAATATAAAAGCATTTAAAAAATTATATCAAAATCAATCATACCATAATAATAATTTGATATTGTAGACTCATATTATTGAAATATATTCAAATTCAAATATTTTATTTCATTGTAAGGTATTTACATACACTTAATGAACGTCAAGGGTAAAGTGTAAAATCAGTACATCGGCTTTGAGCGCCCTGTTGACTAAAGTGGACCGGGAGAAAAAAGCCGGCGGAAAAAATATAAATTCTATATTATTATTTATGTTAACAGCCAAGATAAACGCATCTTTGAACGATATTAACTTATTACGTACCTCTACGTAATTTACAGGCACATAAGCCTATTTCGCGAGCAAAGCTAGATACTAACGCTAGTGAAGATTAAAAACTCACAATACAAAGTACAACACATGTCGTATAAGTTTACTCCTGCGTGTTACTCACGGCAATCCAAAAGCCATTTTGTGTCATAAATAAAACAGGTCTCCGGCGCCCCATACCTTTCAATTTCTACATAGATGTTCCAACAATATTCCCGAGCCCATACTAAACAACTGTCATTTTATTTTATCACCAAGCTTTCCTCTAACTCTCTCGTTTGTGATAAATTTTAATGCGAAACGTAATATTGTCGCATGGAACGGAACGGCTTGCACGTAGTCGAGCCTATACGATTGGAACGGTAAGGTACCACGCGAAGGTCTAACACATTTCTGATGTGAAACTAACCTTGTATTTCGGCAAGATATAACTGTAGGATAACTTAATGAGGTGGTCTCACTTTAAGGATTGAACAGGAACACGATGTGGTTTTAGTCAGTAAAAGTCATACCCTTTCGTCCCGGCACTGGACGGAGGTGATCACACTTGACGGGATGGTTATCTTAATTCCTAGAAGGAGTGACACATCAACTTTAAAAGAGACTTCTGTTCTATATGAAGTCGGTCACTGATGTTTCTGAATCACATAAACACTTACTGTTAAGTGGTTTGCTCAAGCATTTACTACTTCAAATTAATAAAAAAATACAAAAGTGTCAATAAGGCAAGTATCACTTTAGAATTATTTTAATAATTTAGATTTCCTTTTCATCTTCGAAATTTTCGACTTAATAGAATTCTAATATTAATCTCAATTTAAAACTTATACTAGAAGTTATTACGGTACAGTTAAGAACGTACTCGAACCTAAGCTACTTTCAAACGATTTTCAAAAAAGGGGAGAACCTCATGTCGGTTAAACGTATAAAACTGTATTCCTGAAATTTTTAACTAGATGTGATAATCCGTGCAAGACCTCAAGCCATCCCATAAGTTTATTTAGGGTAACTTTATTTAGGTGTTGGCAACACTTTTTTTGGTGTGACTCCAACCTCGTGCTAACTAAACTGCACTCACATGCTTATCGCGGTATTACTAATAAGTTAGTCCCCCGTCTAAAGGTTCTCCCTTCACATAATTCCTGCATGGCATTGTGTTGAGTATTAAAATACTTGTATTCCCTGTGTGGTAACGAAACAAAAATATACCTACCACCTTGTCGGCTAGAGGCTGGTTAAGTTTTATTGGATACCAGTGTCAAATTGGGCAGTTGCCTGGTTATGATTCCTATGAAGGTATTGAACCATAATAGTTTATGCATCAGTATATACCTATGTAAAAGAAAACACTAAACTTTTTTTCCTTATAAACTGTTGTGAAATCAGAATTTATATACTTTTAACATTAAGTATTTTATTGGCTGAGTTAAAAAACCTTGGGGAAATATAAAATTATGCCAGACTCGGTCCAACCTTTGTGTAAACGTAACCCATTGTAAAAAGAGTCCTTTTTAACAAACTCTTAGAACTTTTAAAGTCAACCGTCTTTCAAATCTTGGATCGGTCTCTGGAGGTTCTACGTAAAAAATTAAAGGCACAAGTCGAAAAATAAGTTCGCTATGTCCCCTCTGGAACAAAGTAAACATTTTACCTTCACTTTGTACTTTGTAAGGATAGAAAGAAATTAAGGCGTAATATCTAAGACTGTTAATGCTTAAGTTAGTATTAACTGTTATTAAGTATTTTATATTAGCAGAGCAGCAAATGAAACTGCAAACTGAACTGAATTATTACAACTATAAGTATCATAGACAATCTGATATTTTGAAGTTCTACGAGTATCTTATAATCTGTAGTCGTATGTATCTACATAGATGAAATAAATTTCTATGCACTTGGATTACACTAATGTCAATATATTGACATATTAAATGGTGTTCCTGAGAGTCGTTCTAATCAACAAAAGGAAAATAATATCGCTATGGTTTTTTTTTTTTTATGGTTATTATTTATTTTTATTATCCAAAAACTATTCCATTTGTTTATTGATTTATTCACACAACTCACTGTTATTATATTTAATTAAAAATACAGACTAGCGAGTTCTTCTCTAGATGCCCAGTTTCTCCAGTTAATAAAAATATGTAATTTGTACAAAAATTAGTTAACCAATGACACACAAGAGGTACCCTCTCTGAACAAAACCAAACTCCACGATTATGCAAGCTTCATCCTCGGTTAATTCATGTCGAATTCATTAAATTTGGAAAGGCGCCGTAACTAGGTGTCTTGATAATTTAATCCTTACAGGATTGCCCAATTAAAATGTTGCCAACGACTTTTTAAATATTCACAGCGGACGAAGGGTTAAAACAAGTCTAAAAACGAGGTAAAACTCGTCACTCCTGGGAGAATTTATTCGAAAACAATGACATTTTAGCTACCGATTAGGGAACTTTGCTCGAAAAGTTTGATAGGCGCTTCGCGTGGTTAAGGCCTAACAGTTTATGTATACTTTGTCATATTATTATGCAGTTTATAAGTACGTTTTTTAATTTGTGTATGTGCGTGTGAAGTACATTTAACATGAATAATAATTAAATATAAAAGTCGCCCTGTGTCAAGTGTCTGAGTATAATATAAATCTTGATTTAACGTAAAATAAATAACGCCCAAGTATTTATTTAAGTTATCCGACATAGTAAATATGTATATAAATTCCGCGATAATATTCCTTTAAAATCATAGATAATTAATTCAATTCCGTATACATATATATTGTGCAATGACATATATAAATATTAGGAGACAAGTTTATGTATCATAACAGTAATATTACAATTATCAATCAAATAATTGTAAAAAAACTACATTACAAATTTTACTTTCTAATAAACAATTACCTTAATAAATATGGACTTCTTAAGGTTAGTCATGTTACAAAATAATTTAACACTTGCTTATAAGCCTCGGTAGCGCAGTAGGCAGCGCGTAAGTCTCATAATCTTAAGGTCGTGAGTTCGATCCTCACCCGGGGCAATTTTTTGTTTTTTCATTCCTTGAATATTCTTTTGCACTTTTATTGTTTGGTACTTTTTAAATATTTATAACGACTATGTAAAGTAAAAAAATCTAATACACTGTATTTTAATTGTTCGCAATACATAAAACAATTGTCTACATGTATGTATGTTGCCAATAATGCTAGAATAATTTACAAACTTAAAAATTTACTCTTTTTTATATAGAAGAGGGGTTTATATTAATTATAATTAGTTTTATTATCGATAAGAAAATACCTACACGCCTACAGAATCACCATTTAGTAATTTCATACTTGTAGCGACATCTATGAAAAGCATAAGTATTATATGTAAATTTAGCAATGCTTCACAGATGGCGCTACTTAAACATAACTACAGCATCATCTAACAGAATTATAGTGAACTAACTCTAAAGAACATTGGCAACGCACTTTTAACTGTTATTGTTTGTGTATGTAATGATAGATGGCAGTGTTTACATTTAAATAATATAATTATAATTTATTCAATAATACGTACAAATCCGGCTATGATGACTTTATTGATTGTTAGGAATTCATATAAAAACAAACCGCAAAATCGGTAATTGATTATGGCTATTAACAATAAATTTTCTCATAGGATATAATAAAGTCAGGTTGGCGCCATTAGGTAGATACATAATTATTTAGAATTCAAAATGAAATTTACTGTTTATATTTATAATACTCAGAATTGTAATATATTATAAATTGCGAATGTCCAAATTCCTCGTGACGGAACAAACGATACATAGTAAATGCTTTAGGTTTATTCGTAAAAAAATAACATTGCTGTCATCCT
>DWON01004610.1:0-16027 GCA_018251015.1 Phocides pigmalion okeechobee | reverse complement strand
AATTACTTTTGTTTCGGTTGGAGAGGAGCTGTTGCCGGCTACAATTTGAATCAAGGCGAACATCTTAGTCCTCAGAAGTAGCAATGCATTACGTTCAAGCTCAGATAGGATTTCGGTCGTGTTTGTGGTTGTACATGGATGTCTATGGGCTGCAACTACTTAACATCAGGTAGTTTGCATGCTCATTTGCTACTCTTTTCATTAAAAAACCCTGTGGGCTAAAATAAGCATGCGTAACCTATATCAACATAGTCAAATTTGATTATTTTACAACCGTATTAAAAGTGATTTAATTATAAGCCTATTTAGCAATAAAAACGAAGGGATCAATGTTGTGGGAGGCGTCAGCTGTTCAGTTGTCCCCGCGTCCCCGTTGCATACGTAATTGGACTACAATGGATGCATTATCTGACTGAGCGTTGTCACATTTAATCGTCATCCACTCAATCGACTCTAAAGTGAGAGCGGCAAAAGTGGGTATTAAATCCCGAATATCCACTATATTTGGGATTTATTATAATCTTTCATCGTTTAACACGTGATACAATTATCACTGTCTTGTAAAAGATTATCGTAAAAACCTATTTAGGTAAAAATTAATTTTTAAGTGCAAGCCATTTGATCGTCATTTTTTATCATTGTATCTGCAAGTAAAATGATTATACTTCCTTTAAATTTCATCACAGACCTACTTACTATTCCCATTTTTTCAGAAATACTAAACAATACAAGTGCACTCTGTTTTATTTTTATTGAAATTGGCGGACGGAGACCTGCGTAACTTTTAGTATTGTCAGTCGTTACTTTGTTACAACATTATATCAGTAAATTAGTATAAGCCTGTATGTAGTCGATGAAAATTTTGAAAAGTATGAACCTGTTTATACTACATTAAAGAAAAAAAAACAGAAAATAGCAGCACTATGTTGCCGTTATAGGATATAAATATATAGCACAGAAACATGTGCGGCGATTTTAGAACGTAGCAAAGTTCTTGCAAAAATGAATGAAACAGGATTATAAAATTGTCGGAAGTTGGCGTGACTGGTAGGAAGTAGGTACCCCTGTAAACCGAGAACGGGGTATTAAAATCACGATTACCAACATATGGCGAGTCCATAACAATAGCGTTGGATATTATATCCAGGTATCGGATTGCAAAGTTATGAACAATTAATGATCGTGATTCACCCCTGTCCGGCAAAAGGTTTCACTGGCATTTCCGGGACAATATGGTGCGGAATCAAGGCGAGAGCTCTTACAAACACGATTTTCTCATGGTTCAATCACTTGACGATGATTACAGGAACTGGAGAATCCTTATGTCGCATTTTTTGCGATTTGATTATGGGTTTTTATAATAATTTATGTGGTCCAATAGCTAATCTAATAGCTATCTAAATAGTTTACATTACGAAATAGGATTGATAATCATACTTACATTATGAATGCCAAAATATGTGTTTGTATGTTTCATTATCATGTAAAAACGGTTTAACCAATTTTGATGAAATTTAACGTAGAAATAAATTAATCTTTTAGACAGACATAGGATACCTTTCATTGCGATAATAGAACTTGAAGGGGTTGAAATAGGGGATGCAATTTAGAAGATATATTATATTTTTTTGAATTAGGGACATATTTTTATTGGTATATCATAGCGTAAATGAGTACTGTCCATGGAATTTTGGAAATTGAACTATTCGGTAAAAAAGATATAAGGTTATAATATGAAATTTAATATTGATTTTTGCCCGTGTAAAAATCGATAGTGATTTAATAAATTGAGAATCCTTAATTCATACAAGAAAAACATAGAATACTTTCGATCTCTAGATAGAGCTTCGATCAAATCGATTAAATTAGAAATTAAAAAAAGAAATACTGCTATATCATTAAGATTTCGAATCTTGTTATAAGTTATAAGTAAATAAATATAGTAATATATTGCTATACTCAAATATATTTTATTAAATTAAATTTCAATAAAAACCACATGACAAACTATCACTAACACTTATGTAGATACATGCGTGTAATGTGAGTCAAACACGCCGCATTACTTACACCGTGTGACATGGTATCAAATTGTGGTTATGTTAGTACCTAAATGGTCGTGGCTAACCCGTAACCGGGTAAGAACACGCCTATTCTCGCGTAAAAGAGGAAGGTGATACAAGATACGTAGAAAGAAAACCGCTGCCCAATGGTGTACCGGAAACTTTTAGCACCTTCACACCTTTGTATGGGTTTGTTGGTTTCTTGAACAACGTAATATTAAAAGGTAGTAACAAAAAATTGCAATGTTTACATATTCGCTCATCTCGGACACCGTGGGAAATGATCGTGGTGAAGAATAATACTATTAAACGGTCTATTATTTCGTTTGGGAGCTTTTGAGAACTCAAATTTAAATCAGACGGTACATACCTACCTACTGACTTTTGAAACGTGTTGATTTGTAACAGAATTGTCAGGGAAGTTATGTTATATTTTTAGTTATAAATATATAATCTATACCTATATCTTATAGTAAGTTAAAAATCTAGACTACAATTCATTTTACATTCTGCTACTAGATATAGGTTTTTTTCCACTACCGGAGCAGAAAATAGCCATATTCCAACATGGTACCTCTAATTTTGACGTTGCTTATTTGTTCTTTCACGATTTTCTAGCTGCGAGGTTACAAGCAATTTGGATTCAAGAAGGCTTTGTAAATAAGGAATAGATTACCAAATTAATCTCTGCTGACTGTTTGATATAAGTAACCAAGAATAAAATTGGAAATTATAACGTCCCTAACTTATTTTGTTAGAACGACTTTAATAAAAAAATAAATATAAAAAATGAAACATCCATTTTATTTTCTACCAGTGGCCCGAAGACGACGGAAGGAAAGCAGACCGAGGCGACAGAGAACCACCTTCTCCGCGCATCAGACTCTGCGTCTCGAGCTGGAATACGCACGAGGGGAATACGTGGCTAGAGCAAGACGGTAATTGATTTAATAAATATGTTTTGAAATAGAATAATACTTGGATGCTTAGTTTCTCTGATTATTTTTACCTATTTGTACACAACATTTAAGTCCAAATACGGTCGGAAACTGTCAGGTCCCTAATTCTTGTAGTTGTTGGAAGCCTGTAGTCAAAATGAAGTAATCGAAAATATCAATATCTCAAAAACTATTCAGACCATTTACATTAAAAACACTTTTCAAGCTGTTTAATTTTGTTTACCCTAAAATAAACGTAGCACAGAGGACATAATTTTGATGATTTTGAAAATATATATTTCATCAATATAATAAAGCGATATAATATCGGTATAGAGGTTTAAAGAACACGTTTAACTTCTTTGTCTACGTTGTGTTAAATAGTCTCTAGGTAGAATGGCTTTGACATACAAACAGACAGACATGATCAAATAAGGGCTTTTTAATTTCCTAAGGACCCTTATAATAGTCCAGTACTACATAATAAACTTCAAGCCCTGAAAACATGAAACTTATTGAACCCTGAATATATATCATCAAACACAAATCACCGAAGGATTTTTTAGTTGTACAAAAACTAGTTACTAGTTACTAGTTTTCGAATTTCAGGTCGAATCAAACCTATCGATGTATATTCAACCTAATGAAAAAATGAAAAGCTCAAAACCATATAATCTGTAACCGGAATGATTTCCTATATTAACACGCTTTTATCAGGTTGGGTTGTATCTATGTGTGTACATATGTAATGGATTCTTTGAGCTTAATTTTCACAAATGTCCAGATGTCTGATTAATTTGAAACTTTGCACACGTATCAAGGATCGATGACAATGCAATAATATATAAAAAATGAAAAAGAAATAATAGTTAAAAAACAAAACTAAAAAACACGCTTTTAAAAAAGTGCCTTTTTTTACATCGCATTTTTTCCTTATTTATATTTTTTTAGTTGGATTTTTTAAATTTTTTTTTGAACTATTATTTATTTTTATTGTGATTTTTATCTTAACAATCAGTAATAAGAATGAGAATAAATTTTGAAATTCTCTAATATCTATTGTTACAGATGTGAACTCGCATCGGCCTTGTCGCTAAGTGAGACACAAGTAAAAATCTGGTTTCAAAATCGGAGAGCTAAAGACAAACGTATCGAAAAAGCTCAACTTGACCAGCAATACAGGTATTTTTTTAACATGTAATATAATCGCCTTCATAAATACTGCCAAGAATAAGTGTCGTGAAATTGTTTAAATAGATTATTTTGAAGTTGTGCGAGAGGGCAGAATGTTTATCACTAAGCTATCACTGCTACACACAAAGAGCTCGGCCCTTGCTCGCTCCCGCAACTAAGTAGTATCCAAGACGTAGACGAATTCAGTGAATTGTAGGCGCATGTTCAGTCTAAAGAAATAAGCTCCAGTTTAGTGCCGCCTCACGCAAACCTGACCCGATCTAATATATGAGCATTGCAGTCAACGTATTAATCATATTTGCAGGCAACTAGCGGCAGCTTCGGGGTTCTTTCCCAGCATGCTGAGCGCCCCCTACGTGCCGCCGCCGTGTCCCTGCTTACCGATCCATCCGCAACAAACACTAGAAAAGTGATCTTGCAGTTCCAAATTTAAATATAGTCCGTTTCATACATTTGTGCGCGCGGATGTTTGTATAATGTATTTTCAATTTATCAGTAATAATGAGTATGGGCTGTCATGCGCTTAGTTAAGGATTTTTCCTAACGGAAACAGTCGTCTTGTTGTCTGTGGCAAATACATTTTTTCTTTGGCATGACGTTGTACTAGTGCATTTTTTTTTCAATACAAAAATTGTAAATTATAGATATAAATAAGAATTCTAATATTGCATATATGCATACATACATATTGCTGCAAAATTTTCTAAGACGGGTAAAGAAGTTACCAGGATAGGAAATGGTTAACATTAGTCCCCTTAAGTATGCCCATGATGGCCGTCACACTTAGTTCTGCAAATCTATGCAACACAATTATCTGTCTCTATAAATATTGTTAATAAAATTTGCTTTAGGTAAAAAAAGTAACTATCATCCGCAATTTTGTGCGCATATTTTTATATTTAAAAACAAAATAGTAGCTTATGTGTTAATCTAAAAACAATCTGACTACTAATTTTCATTCATTTTCTGTATATTCGTTACTTTCGCATTAACAAGATGGCGACACTTGACGTAACCATAGCAACTGTTATTGACACAACTTTTACTCACACAATACCGCGGGCATAACAAATAAGTTATATTAATATTAAGATACGCTTATTTATTACAACTATGCTGCAAAACACTAGGTTGGTTTCTTCGTAGACATGTTAATAGAAATGAAATAGGATATAATGTAACGTATCCGAATAGACAAAAGCACAGACATGAAAAAAAAAATCTTGCACATAGTCGTCGTACGATCAAATTTAATCGTCCTTTTCTTTTCTCTATATAAGAACTTTTAATAGGCAAATATCGTGTGTAAATTTTTTGTCCGACGTAAAAGAGATTATTTAATAATCCATTATTTAATTTAAATTGCCCAAAGTGTATACAATACTTAATAAGAACACCTGCACTATGTATAAGTTAGTACTTTTCATATTTTAGCACTAATAATGTTAGTCATTAGCTTAGTTATAGATTAGGCCATGTACCTATCTAATTATATAAATTGATGTATATATATATTTGACTAGTCAGGATGCCGTAATGTTTTGATGGAAACATCGGAGTTAAATAAAAGAGGTTTATTATAAGTTCATAAGCTTTTATTTCGTAAATTCAACTTACCATGGCCTTTTCCACGGAAACGGCTTGCCAGCGTAGAAGAGTCCATGGAAAATACCGTTCATTTAATACATAGCACACAAGTTTAAAACAAATAAAACAAAAATCGTCTTCAAGAAACTTAATAAGTCGACAATGAAATTACATTACTTAATATATTATGGAAAATAGCTGTATTTAGAAAATGTTAGCACTGGTCCTATAGTATGCGACAAAAATATAAACTTTTAATCCAATCGTTTCTTTTTGTAGATTCTTACTAATTTGTTATCAATAATGAATGTATACAAAATATGAGTTTTAGTCTTATTCCCTTAATAGTAGGTATGTATTTCCTAAATACTTTTGTGTTTCCGCAATCGAATATGGAATGTTATAATAACTACCTACAGCTATTTTGAAAAACATAATAATTATTCTTCATATTGGTTTACATGAGTTTTTAGTCCTTCACATAATAGTAAAGGGATAGTCGCGCTTATAGCTACAAACGTAAACATAACTCGAAGCCATAGCTTTTACAATAAACCTCAATTAAACATAACATTTTTATAATAACTTTTCAACAATTAAAAACTGACACAATCACGAGGCGTGAAAAGTGTAATTCAAAACATGTAAAATCAGTGATTTCAGTGCCAAATGAAAACACAAGTTATTATAAAGATGCACGCCGTAGCATGCTCACAGCCTGTAGATTTAATATAAAGAAAATAAAACAATACATGCACAGATAATATCTAAATCAATTTCATATGACCGAAGATTGATTTCTGGCCTCAGCCGAAGATTAAAAAAAAAACAAGTTAAATTTAGTAATGTAATCATTTAAAAAAATGAGCACCATCGCATACGTAACGGTTCGTTCGACGTCGCATATTATCCAGTGACAGTAGATCACGTGATCGCCCCACAATCTGACATGTAACTTTAATTGTTAAACAGTAGTATTTCTATGTACAGAAGGATCTACATATATAAAATACTACATTAATCAGTTTGATTATTACACCTGCACACGATAAAATCACGAAATAAAAATAATAAAGGAGCGTCCATTTTGAAGACGATTCTCTTCTCCATTGTTTCTGTTGTGTAAACTGCAGTAGCCAATAGGTCAGCAGGGTTTAAACTTCCGTATACATGCTTATCGGCCTTTCGGCTAAGTTCAAAGTGTATAAATTCATTAGACAATAAAATACTTAGGTTCCGAGTAATAATATGAATAAATACGCAACGCCCGTAATAATTTTTTTATTCTTATTCATTTATTAAAATTAACTTTAGTTTAACATTTGATTGAAATTCACTTTCAATCTTACTTTTTGTCCTAAAGATGGAATAGAATAAATAATTTTATATCATGTAAATATAATATTTAAAACAATATACTTACACGACTTTAACATATATTTTCATTAACACATTAGTATCTACTATTTAGTAATCATATTATTTCATTAGTCTTATAATTTTCCATTATTTTAAACACGCCATATTGTGACGTTAATTGTTTCATCAATGCATAAATTACAGTCATACAAATCTACAGGCTTGAACACTTAGGCTTTGGCGCAATTCTTTATAAACACAACTCTAACATAAATTATATTATAAGATTAAAAGATAATGAGTCGAATGCCTGCACAGTACCTTGTGGTGTAGTACTCGTAAATTTATTCGCACAGTAAATATAAGGCAAAATGAGTACACGAGTTGGTCGTCCTAAGTCCACTTGGTTCACTAGCTAGCCGACTCCTGGCCTATTCCTGTCTATACTCTACCGTCTGCCTGCCTAGCTTCGACTAAGCGCAACTTGACACCTAAGCATTAAAAATAGTTTTCATCAGTATAAAATTCCTTACATTCACAGTATAAAATTATATCGCCCGAAACAATGTCAATATTACGCGAAAAGTTGAGTGGGTGTCTGTAACGGTCATAACTTGAAATAGATATGGTAATTGGTACGATAATCGGAAAAAAATATTACGAAATTTTGGCATAGTATCAGCAGCCATCTTCGTTTTTTCAGGTTAGTGACGCACATTGAAACCTATATATGGATAGAAGACAAATACAAACAAAAAATGTTATAAAATATATTGTAGCGTGTAAACATCACGTTTCAGAGATAAATGAAGTTTAAGACAACTAATATAGTTTATATAGTATAGTTGCCTTAAGGATATCTAATAACTTATTCTTATTGTGATGGACTTATTAATTGTCTGTATTGTGAAATTTTTTGAACATTATATTAAATAGCATTTTGTGTGTATATCCTCTAGCTATATACAGGTTTTACTGTGCGACGCTGACCTAAATAGCGTAAATGGCGACTGTATGGCATTTATAGAAATTTCTTCGATTTATATAATTTATTTGTAAGTGTTTGATACCAAAAAATATATTAATAAGTAAAAAATATTTCTGGACTATTCATTTTATACGTAACTATATTGTGACTGGTCTGAGTGTAAACTGATGTTGTTATAAATGACATGTAATATTGTTTTATTATAATAAAAATGGACAATACTTACAAGAGGGCTTGTGGACTATTTAGTAGCGACGTTGGTTGCTTCCCGAGGTCGGAGCTGGGGCGTTGCCCATATTGTAGCTTCCTGCACCGCCACTGTTGTATCCACCTCCTGAACATGATATTATGTCTCATTCTAATTGTATTAAACATTTGTTTCAAGGGTAACATAAGAACAACACCCTAATACAAGGCATAACAATTTACTAAGAAGTTATCCTCTCTACATACATACTTGCCAAAACAATGGTGAGTACTAAAAATAACAAAAATTGTTAGTGCTTTACTGTTTTGTAATAATAGCCATTTTTATTTTTTATGTAATATTAATTTATACCTTATTTTTAAATATGTGCTGTAAAAAAAATTAACCTGAATAAGGTTGCTGCCTCTGGGTGTTATAATTGGGTCGTATGGGTCCTCCTCCATAGCCCTGCTGATAGCCAGCTCCAAAGTTGTCCGACTGATTGCCCCAGGAGCCCTGGTCCCCATAACCCTGTCCACTCCAATTGCTGTCAGAGTTGGAGTCCCAAGGGCCCTGATTGCTCCATCCCCCACCGCCTCCACTTCCATATCCTGAGCCGTATCCACCACCTGGACAAATGTTCTATCAATCTATATATTTTGCATAATTAAGTAAGGTTGCCAGCCATGAACATTCTAAACTCAAATTGTAGTGTAGTTGTGTAATATTGTAAAATAAAAGTTATTGTGTTAATATCTTAAAATTAAGTTAATATTACCATCATTATTATTAATGACTATCCATATTTGTACATACTCTATTTTAGAATTTATGTATATGTTAGATTCAGTTTTCCTTTAAGCCTTCAGGAAAATGTTTGACAGGATCTGAGTTCTACCAATTTCAGATAACATCACTAAAATAACATTAAAAATATACATTATTGGAGGCAACCATCTTAGTCCTCAGGAGTAGGAGCGCATCTGCATCCATCCTTAAATAAAACTTCTATTATATTTGAGGTTGGATGTGGTTGTCCAGTGACCACTTAACACCAAGTGGCCTGCGTGCCCGTTTCTTACTCTTTCGCAATAAAAAAAAAACGAATCGACTTAGAGCCTTGACGTCATTACGAAACGAAATATTCCTTTCACATGGCCAATTGCACAAAAAATTTTTACAGTTATTACAGTCATCAGTGAATACAGTTATTTTTGTATTCACATTCAACGTGATACTGCAAAAGCGAACAACACAAATTGAATTCAGTATGCTAGTTAGAGCCTATGCTACTTAAGTTCAATTACTAACCTTAGAAGTGATAAATAAATAATTCACATACATATGTATTTCATGAAACAGATATAGTACACAAACTTCGTCATGATGGGATGTAATTGTTACTATAAACAAACATTTGTAATCAACTCTATATACTGAAATCGTTCAGATGCATTGCTACAAATATTACGGTAACAAAGGAAGGATTACTATAACGCCTCTTATGTGAGCTGGAAATGCAAGAATTACTTCAGGATTCATTGCTTCTTGTTCCCTATATATACCTATACACTATGTATGCAACTGACCTGAGTTGCCCCAGTCCTGCCCCCCGCGGTTGCTCCAGCCGCCGCCGCCGCCACGTCCACCGCGCCGGGAGCCGCCACCTCCACCCAACTCTGACTTCGACAGAGCCTTTTTCACGTCAACTCGATGACCATTGATCTTGTGATTCTGCTGTGCTATTGGCAAATCAAACTCTTTAATACAAACAATTTTATATGTGAATCTTTAAAATAATACCAACATGAAAATAGTTTCATCATTAATCCTCTTGTCTTTATCCTCAATAAGCTACATAAAGTACCTAGTACCTTGTCACTCTCCTTTCAGATCTCACTCCTTCATCAAATGAGGGCAAATTGTAACTAAATATTATTAATTTGTTTGCGATTTTAGATAATAAATACCAAGTTTGTAGCTATTGTATTTTTAATTATTTTCTTGTATGTCTATAGTAATCTAACGATATTCAAATAAAGCAGAAAGAAATTGACACTTTTTCTTTTTATATTAGAAGAATAACAAATGAGTGTGCAGACCACAGTGGTCACATGAACAGCAGAGCCTACATTGCATTAGGCATGCTATGTAATATAAAAAATAAATGGAAACAGTGAATTACTTACAACATATTCTGTCAATGGGATCATAGTCATCAAATTCCACAAAACCGAAGCCTCTTTTTTTTCCAGTATCCTTCTCGGTTACAATACTAACAGACACTATGTTACCGTAAGTGCCAAAATAATCTCTTATGTCACCCTCTTCTAATTCTTGATTTAAACCACCAATGAAGAGCTTTTTCACTGTGGCACTTGCATCTGGTCTATTAATCTCATCTCTGGGCACAGCACGCTTTGGTTCAACAACCCTGAAACCATTCAAGTACTGTTAAGATATAAGATTATAAGAACTATGATACAAGAAGAAATAGTGCATGGCAAAAGGCAATTTTCTGCTAAAGTAAAAATGTCCTAAGAAAAGCCGAGTTGAGCTCATGTTAATTCTGAAACTTCTATATAAGCAAGATGTTTCAAAATATTTTATATATTTATATTACATATTTATGTTTAAATAATTGTCATTCAATATATTTATAATATTTTTACTATTTTGTGCTATTGTTTATTCTATGGTAAATTAATTATTGTCCCCAAGTAATGTAATAATTTAGTGAATTTACACAGAAAATTAGATAACATGCACTATTACAGAGGTTTTTGTTTAAGAAATTAAGGTAGCAAATTATAATATCAAACACTTAATGGTAAATAAACACAGCAGATACCCATTCTCAACTCTATATTGGTAACTAAATTGATCACAGATGCGTTGAAATTCCTCAAGACTAATGTCATAAGGAGATCATCATATTTAAATGAATTGGTAACCACACATTCCCACTGAACGGCAAAGATTTGTCAAACCATGCATGTGTGGTGGTATTTACTCGCAAAACTAATGTATATGACAGTTTTAGGATATGTAAATGGTTTATATGACACAAACCTTCCATCAATCTTATGTGGTCTGTTAATTTGAGCATCATCAACCATATGGGCCCTGGAATATGTAATAAAACCAAATCCCCTTGATCTTTTGGTCGTTGGATCCTTCATCACAACCACATCGACAATATCTCCCCATTGTTCATAAAACTCCTTTAGGGATGATTCAGTTGTTCTGTAATCAAGCCCACCAATAAAGAGTTTTCTTGTGTGCTCTGGTTCTTCCTGAAAGAAACACATTTATATATTAATCCTAATTTTAACACATCTACATATTTATTAAATAATTATGCCTTAATAACCTTATAGTCAATGTATGACACAATTATAGCTTTCTACAAATATAGAAATTGCTGTAGCATATAGTTTTTACAATGTACATTCAACCTCAAATAGACTCTCAAAATAAATCTATTATCCTCTTATCTTAGTACATTCCTACATGTAACTATACTTAGAAAAGAGAGCAAAATTTAGTAACAATAATTTAAACATGGTATAAATAATAGTGCAATAATAATAATAAACAACCTAACCCTAATTTGCAATGAAATCTCTATGCAAAATGTTTGCACTACTTCATTTACTACAATTTTTTCCTTCTGTATTTATACATTAAATTTATTTATCTTTTTTCTACATAACAGTAGCCTACCTAAATCAGAGCACTTATAGTTATATCAACTTAATCTATATGCCTATATATCACTATTCTATAACCAATGTATGCTGAATCTTTTAGAGATATAAAGATGAGATTTGTTTTATGTAGTGAACTTTGTCGGTTTTTCAAATATTACATAAGAGGTTTCTAAATTACACCATTATTACCTCAAAACTATAATCTATGTTTTTCAAAATTTGTGAATTCTTTTTAACTACTAGCAAGGACTACTACTACTATAAACTTATTTTTGTAAATATTTAGTCCCGCTTTTTAATGAACCAATCATTATGCCTAAATCAACAGACATAAATTGCAGGTTGCAAAGCTTTGAATTTATGTACCTATTATTAAAATACATTATACTCTAGACAGAAATTTATTAATAAACCACTATATTTTAATATTATTATTATCCTTCCTGCACAAATGTACAACCAAATTATGTGCGAAAATTATAGAGTAAATATACCTTAAAAATGAACAATTTCATTCAAAGCAATGCAAGTTTTTAATATACATTTATTGATAATAATTTTTAAATGTATATTAATAATATAAAGTATATTATATCTAATGTGAAACTAAGCTTCTTAGCTAGAGAGTAAGCAACTGCAAAACATACAGCCACGTAGGTACAACATCTAGCTTATCAATTGGTCATGGACTAATACCGCGTCTTGTAAAATGCACGCTACTAGTTTTACAAATACAATGTCATTTCAAAATTTATTTCACCGTATAGTATATACCGTTTGTTCTTGTTTCTTATGCCTACTCATTATTTTGTAATAATGTAAACTAAATTTACTTACGTAGTCATTGCTTCCACCGGTTGGCTTCATATTAATCTTTTGCTAAATTAATTTGTACGTAGGTATTGTAGAAAATTAGTACATATTTTGAAGTTAAAATACTATCTACAGATTTTATCATGTAATATCAATGAGCATTGCAAAAAAATGATTTAATAAAACCAGTTACAATGAGAAATTAGGAATTAGAAAACACAATCCACATCAACCACCGACCCACTTCGATAGATTTATTTTTCTGTAGAAAAACGAATGTCATTTATGACATCAGCCGCACATTATCTGTCATTAACTTAGGCGTTTCACAAAACAATTAATAGGTATGACCGCGGTAATTATTAATAGCTACAAAATTACCAATAGACTAAAAAGTTAAAATGGAGAAAGTGAAAAAATAATAGTGTGAAAAATGTAAAAAATAGTGAAAATTGATAATAGATACCTCGACATTTTATAAGAGGTTATCGTCGCAACGATATAAAATGATTATAAAATTACAAAATACTAATGAAATGTTTTAAACTTATTCTACTCGGTTCATTATTCTCAAATGCGATAAAAAACAGACAAATTATATATTTTGCGTTAAGGTAACACTACTAAAATATTGGTATTACAACACAATCGTCGTGTAGTTTTGCTTATTAAGAAAAATGAATGGAATGAATTGAATTGATAGTGATGGATTATTTCATAAATAATTAAACTCCATTTACTTATTCTGGTAATTGGTAGGACGCAGGTAAAATAGTCAGTGAAGAGACGACAGAGAAGAGAAGAGACGGATAAGATTTATAAAAATAAATTTCATCTTTTATCCCTTTGTCTAGGTATTAATACCAAAAAGATGTATGTATAACCCTGCAGTGGTCGCGTGGACTACATATGTAGTCCACCCATACAAAATCAGTTTTATTTTGTAAACGGTAATAGTTTCTTGTGTTAAAAAAAGAGTTTATAATTCAGTTTTGCTGATTTTCTATAGTTAAGCATACTGTACTGATTATAATTCCATAAGTAAAATAAAGAAGATTTAAAAAAAAAAACAAAAATTGTTTCAATTTGAAAATGGACTATGTACGTAGTCCGCGCGACTACTGTTGTCTCGTTTAGATGCGCGACCACTGCAGGGTTAAAATAATTAAAATTATAACACGTAATTTCTAATAGGTAAAAGTACAATCATTGAGGGAAAATTCATAAGTATCCTTTTTTCAAAGGTAATCAAAGAAAGGATAAGGACATCATGTTTCCAAAAAAGTCAATTTTCGATTTTATATTTAAAGATTACATTGTCGTTTACCAAATAGTTTTCATTCAGTTACAGAATGAACTGGTATTCTTACAGTCTAGTCAGTTATAAGTTATAATCTATGGTCCAGTCGATTCAAGCCGGTCTTTTCTATTCATCTTCAACCAACCAAAAATCGATAATTTTCCATTCTCCATCTAACAGACGCGTGAGAAACTCATTCGTGATTCAATTCGTTCACTTCATTACATTCTTTCTTTTTAGCGTGGCTTCTGTTCGTGGCAGACGTTGACGTACGTAATAAAGTGTCGCGTTTGAGTTCCCGCTGAAAAGTGCTCAGCCTAGTATTTTTCTACTTTAATTAAATAAATTTGTCCAAGTGGCTAACGAAATGAGACCTCAACAAAACGGAGACGACGGTTTTGTAAGTTGATTGCTAATATTACAAGCTTCCTTTGCCTATTTTTTACTTCACATGGCACGCAATATTTCTATTATTTCTCCATATTTCAGCAGTATTTCAATTAATTTGCCATTGTGTAGTTTTTAGCGCAGTTACAGAGATAAATCGACGCGATATTCCTTAATTACTTGTTTATGAAGTTTAGTCGAACGACGCCATCCCTCCGCCATCTTGTTGAGTGCGTGTTCTACTTTCAGGACGAGCCCGAGGTTCATCGCAAAATCTTTATCGGTGGGCTGAATTACCGTACATCTGATGAATCTTTAAAATCACATTTTGAAAAATGGGGAGAAATTGTGGATGTGGTTGTAATGAAGGACCCGAAGACAAAGAGATCTCGAGGCTTCGGGTTTATTACCTATTCAAAGGCGCACATGGTGGATGATGCGCAAAACAATAGACCTCACAAAATCGATGGACGGTATGTTGTTTTTATTTAGTATTCGATTGATTAAAAGGGCGTTGTCCGTGTGTGAAACTTTTATGAGAAGCTATGGCCATTGAAAGGGATATAAAAACTCATGTGGAAATTCTATCTCGTAATGAATATTGCAGTCCAGCTATATGAAAGCTTATAATTCGCTTTTATATCGTTTTATACTGCATATAATGTAAGACTCTGCTTGGTGAATGTCTCGTAGATTTATACACGTGGCATTTTCTGTGGGGTCAACAAGTGACATACTTTCATTTAATGGGTATGACTCATGGCATTTTGTACTGTTAGTTACATACATAAATTTTTTGACAGTGTTGTTGAAACCAAGCGAGCTGTTGCTAGACAAGATATCAAGAACCCGGAAGCAGGGGCAACAGTAAGGAAACTTTTTATTGGAGGTATCAAGGATGATCATGATGAAGAACAACTACGTGAATATTTTTCCAATTATGGCAATGTTCAAAATGTAAGCATTGTTACTGATAAGAGCACCGGCAAGAAGCGTGGTTTTGGATTTGTGGAGTTTGATGACTATGATCCAGTTGACAAAGTTTGTTGTAAGTAGCAAATATTAAATTGTAAATTTTTGTTACATTTTTTTATAAAAACAATGCCACAGTTTTGCCCCAGACTGGGAGATATGTGCCCAAGTCTGGCTTCCTCTGACTGTGGATATTAAATTATTGGTTAAAGCTATACCTGACTATCAATTTAAGGGTAAGTCTGGTACGCAAATCAATATACATGACAATTAAATTTCACATCTTTTAATTTAAGAGATATGTTAGGAAGTGGTGTAATTCAAATTCTATTTTTTTTTTTACAGTGAATGCTCCTCATAAAATTAATGGAAAACAGTTGGATGTTAAGAAAGCCCTGCCTAAGGATGGTGCGGAAGGACAAAGGGGAGGTAGACAGGGTGGACCTGGGGGTAGGAGTGACAATTGGGGTAATTCGGGTAAGTTTTCAAGGTGCATTAAGACGTGTATTTAAAAAAAAAAAAAAAA